>JBBKCR010155357.1:0-17354 GCA_037577295.1 Ladigesia roloffi
TATATGTGTGCGTATCAACCAAGTAAGTACAAACTGAAAATTGTTTCATATATGAATACACCCCAGGGACAAGATTGTAGACCTGAACAAGGCTGGAATGGGTTACAAGAGCGAAAATTATGTCATACATGAACACACCATGTGGATTCTTCCAGGAAGCAGTGTGTAGGGACAATACCTTGCTCAAGGGTACCTCAGAGGTGCTTTGCAGTCTTTGGAATCAAACCCACAACTTCCTGATCAAGGGGTGAATGCCGTAACCACTAGGCTAACAGCGAGTACAGAGAGAGAAACAATAATTTGATCCCCTGCTGAATTTGTTACTCTGCTGACTTACAATAAATCAACACTCTCTAATGTATGAGGTATTCATTTTTATGGAGAGAGACCAAAAATCAAGAAATAGCGTGTTACATTCAAGTTATAAAGTAATTACGTGTAGTCGGTCACCAGGTTTGCACGCATCTCAAGAGGGATTTTAGCCCACACCTCTTTACAGAAACTCTCTAAATCCTTTAGGTTTCTTGGCTGCTGCCTGCCAACTCAAATGTTCAGCTTCCTCCAAAGTTTTTCTAAAAGACTGATGCCTGTCTAGACACTCCATGACCTTAATGTGCTTCTTTTTGAAACACTCACCTGCAACCTTGGCAGAGTTTGGGGTCGGTGTTCTGGCTGAGGGAAGGAGGCCTCTCAAGGTTTTGAAGTCATCCTGTGACCTTCGCAGAAAAACATCCCCAAGCATATTGTTTCCACCTCCAGGCATTCGGTCATTCTCATCCTCCTAACACAGCAGGTTGAGTTGATGCCAGAGAGCTCGATTTTGGTCTCACATGACCACAGGACTTTCACACAAACCTTCTCTGAATCATTTAGATGTTTGCTGGTAAACTTACGCTTGGCTGTACATGTACCATCTTGAGCAGGGCGACCTTGTGGACACTAAGATTTCAATCATTATGATGCAATGCGTTACTAATGGTGTTCTTAGTGACTGTGGTCCCAGCTGCTTTAGGTCATTAACAAGCTTCTAGTGTATAGTCTTGGGCTGATCCCTCACCTTTCTCATGATTGTCCTCAGCATTTGAGGCAAGATACTGCATTGATTGTGACTGATTGAGGGCTTTATATGGTCATTTTATATTTTCTTTTATTTTTGAATAATTACAACAACTGTTGTCACCTTCTCAACAAGCTTCTTGCTGAGGGTTTTGTAACATATTCCAGCCTTGTGCAGGTCAACAATCTTGACCCTGATGCCCTTTGCAGGCTGTTTGTGTGTGTGTGTGCTCAACTGTAAAGTCTCACAGCACTTGGAAGGAAAGACCTGCCGAATTTCTCCTTCCCTCACCGTGGGTCATGCAGCCTGTCACTGAAAGAGATGGTCAGTGCTGTCAAAAATGACTTAAAAATCACCTGTTTGCCACTACCATCACAATATATACACATAACTTGTTCATTTCCGTTAATTAAAAAGCAAGGTTTTATAAAGCTGAAAATGTTGAAAATTGTTAAGTATCCATAGTGACCTGTTTAAGACCTACCATGTTATGACTTAGGATATAGTTCTGGAGTGTTCTGGAATTTTAAATATTTTATTAGTACAGTATATTTGAGCCTTAGCATTAAGCATAGTTAGAGTTATAATAATTTACAAGCATATTTATACATACTTAGAAGCATATTGTGGAGTTAACTTCATTTTATTGCAAAAGAGCATAAGTAGTCACACAAACATCCATTAGAATGCTGGTACCTTTGCCATATTTTAAAGAGAGGTTTCTTGAAACCAATCACTTACTGACAGACATGGTAGACCCATCAGTGGTCGACTTGAAACACAGCAGAAAGAGACAAGCTTTTCTAGTGACAATATGCAGAATTCACTTGAACCTTCCAAAATTCACTCAACTATTGCTGACTAAAAACAGCGCAGCGACTTGGATCCAAGTTCCCTGTGACTTAAGTCCAACATAGGCTCCAGGGACCCCATAAGGGCCAAGGAGTGCACCTTTTGATCATTATTCAGGAAGGAGAAAGGCTCTAATGCTCTGTGTTCAGCTTAGGTTTTTGCTTTGCTTTTATTTCTATCTTTTGAGAACACTTTAGAGTATGAATATCTATGAAGGCTGATCTAACATTTGAGGCTTGTAGCACACGTTCTATTCTTTTTCATATTGCAGTTTTTCAGTCAATCACATAGAAAGTGTGTTCATTTCATGTCATATATACAGAACTTGCAATAGCGTTCAGAAGAGATTTCTAGAGATTTCTCTAGTAGTAGCATTGTGAAACGTTATGTAATGGTCTTTAAGCACTCTTAACTGAAAAGTACATATTCTGTTTAAATCCCATTACACAAGAAAGAGAAAACAACACAGTTCTTCAAGTTACGAGGAAATGGCAAAAATAAGTGTAAAAAGATTTGTTCAGAAGCCTTGATAAAAACCAAAAAGTCAGCAATCTAAGCAACACAAACAGAACACTTGCACTTGTATACTCCCTCACTCATATGGTGCATTACTGTGCATTCTGCGCATTCTTCTGGCATATGCCACTAGTTCACCCACATTAGCATCATAGTTCCTGTAATAAACTAATCAAACAGTGGCCATAAACAAAAATGAGGTTCTTTGTGGTAAAAAAAATAAGCCGGAATGTTTCTTTTCTGCAAAATGAAATTACGTTTATTTGTTTTTTAACTAATTTGAACAAAACAGCAACAAAACCATAAAATGTGAAATGTTAGCTAAATGAGATGGAGCTGAAGATGGAGACACAAGCCACAGACATTAGCTGGAAGAAGGTTTACCATCAGATTAACACTATTTAAACTCTCACAATAAAATGTTCATGTGTTAGCAGACAGTGAAGAAAATGAGGTGATGTGACCACAGTTATGCTTCTTAAATGAAACTCCTTGCAGAAAATGTTGGTGGTCAAGAATTTATTAACATTGCTTAATCATCTAAATTTTTTCTCATTTTCTGTTTAGTCTCAAACTTGTTGCTTACTTGATGATGTCAGCAAGTCCACAATCGGTAGACGGGGATAAGCTGCTGTTTTGGTAAATCGAGAGTTCATTTCAGTGCAAATAGGCCTCATGCTAATAGTATCGTTTTATCCTCCACATCTCAATAAGCTTTACTGTGGTATGGAAGGCAATGAGGGAAAATGAACAGAAAACAAAAGCTTTTTCAGCTGTGTGTTTCAGGGAATTGTATTCTGAATTGTATTCTGAAATAATAAGTGACAGAAAAAAGGTAGTACAATTTCTTGCCACATCACCTCAATAGTTTTTGTCTTTGACTTGTCCACTCCCAAAAATTGTTCTGGGTTATTTTGCGACCTCTTGGATGAGTTGTCGCTGAGCTCTTGGGGACATTTTTGTAGGCAGGCCACTCCTAGGAAGGTTCACTGCTGTTCCATGTTTTCTCTTTTTATAAATAATGGCCCCTACCTTGGTTCGCTGGAGTCCCAAAGCTTTAGAAATGGCTTTGTATCCTTCCCTACACAAATACAACTGTGGGCAAAATTGTTGGTACCCCTGAATATTTTTTCCAGAAAATCAAATATTTCTTACAGAAAAATATTGCATTAACACATGTTTTGCTATCCACATGTTTATTCCCTTTGTGTGTATTGGAACAAAACAAAAATAGGAGTGAAAAAAAGCAAATTTTACATAATATCACACTCAAAAAAAAAATCACAGCTCAAAAAATGGAATGGACAAAATTATTGGCACCCTCTAAAAAAGGGATAAATAATTGTATCAAGCATTTGATGTTCCTTTAAACTAAACTGGGGCAGGTAACAGGTGTGGGCAATATAACAATCTCACCAAAACTCACATAAAAAGGAATGAAGCTCACTTAATTTTGCATTGTATGTGCCACACTAAGCATGGACAGCAGGAAGTGGAAATGAGAAATGTGTGAGGACCTGAGAAACAATCTCAAGATTACAAGTCTATCTCCATAAATCTAGATGTGCCTTTGTCCACAGTACGCAATATTATCGGGAAGTTTGCAACCCATGGTTAGTCTGGGTGGTTGATAAGCAGCCGCAAACATGTTCCAAAGAAATTCAGTCTGTCCTGCAGGCTCAGGGAGCATCAGTGTCAGCGTGGACTTTCCGTTGATTTTTAAATAAAAAACTCTATGGCAGGAGACCCAGGGGGACCCCACTTCTAACACAGAGACATAAAGAATCAAGACTATATGTAACAGTTCGGTCATTGGTGACCTGTTTTTCCCACTGCTTTTTGGTTCATGTTTGGTTTCTGTGTTTTGAGGACTTTTATTTTGACTTCACTTTCGGTTTTGTTTTGTTGTGTTCTGACGTGTCTGTGTGCCCCGTACCCGTGTCTGTGTATGACATGTGTGTATTGGTTTCACCTGTCTTGTATTTAATTACTTCTCATTATGTCTCATTTAGGTTTGTATTTAAGACAAGTGATATTCTGTGTTTCCTAATGTCGTCTTCGCTTCTTTCCACCTCGTTTCTCTGTGTGTGTGTCCAGTTATCCCTTGTTTAGTACTACGCCTGCCATCGAGCCGTGTTTTCTGTTTCTGTTTTTCTGTTTTCGTTTTAAATAAAAGTACCTAGAATGGAGCCCTGGTTTCCCATCCTTTCCCCCAACCTTAGAAGTAACGCACGAGTGGAAGCTTTCGCGACCATTCATGACACTATATTTTGCCAAAATGTACTTAGTAAACCAAAATCCTTCTGGGAAAATGTCTTGTGGACAGATGAGACACAGATGAAGCTTTTTGGTAAAGCACATCAGTCTACTGGAATGAAGCCTACAAAGAAAAGGACATACGACCCCAAACATACTTCACAAAGCTCCAGAAATGGATGGAAGAAAGTGCTGGAGAGTTCTGAAGTGGCCAGCAATGAAAACAGATCTAAATCCCATTGAACACCTGTGGAGAGATCTTAAAATTGCTGTTGGGAAAAGGCACCCTTCCAATATGAGAGACCTGAAGAAGTTTGTAAATGAAGAGTGGTCCAGAATTCCAGGTGAGAGGTGTAAGAAGCTTATTAATGGTTATAGGGAGAGACCGATTTCAGCTTTTTTTCCAAAGGGTGTGCAACCAAATATTAAGTTATGGGTGCCAATAATTTTGTCCAGTCCATTTTGGAGTTTTGTGTGATATTATGTCCAATTTGCTTTTTTCCCTTCTGTTTTTGTTTTTTTTTCCAATACACAAAAAGGTAATTAACATGTGTATAGCAAAACCACTGGTTAATGCAATACTTTTCTGTGAGAAATAGTTTTGGTTTCCTGGAAAAATTTCAGGGGTACTAACAATTTTGTCCATGTGTTTCATGGTCAATTGTTTTATTTCTCATCTGTTAGTGAATTTTTTTATATTGTGGCATAACATCTTCCTTTTTGGGATATTTTGCCTTACTGTTTAAGTGATCTCATTATTTAACAGGTCTGGTAGTAATCAGGCCTGTGTGGGGCTAGTGACACGTAGCTTTCCAAACAATGTAATGAACCAAAATGACTTTATGAATTTATAGGGGTTGCATATACTTTTTCACATAGTTTAATTCGAAATATGTTAGTTTTTTTTTTTATATTGATTAAAAGCATCACGTAAACTGCCATTTTTATTTACTTCTTGTATTCTTGTATTCTAATTCTAATATTTACATTTGATAATCTGAAATATTTAACATTAACACACACACCGTCACAGAGATTTAGTGTGCTCTGTAACATCCAGTTGAAGCAGGAATAGTTGAATAAATAGTCATGCTGAAGGTTTCTGCTGTAAACATGATTGAAGTTGAGGCTGTCGCCTATAGATGACATGGCTGTCATTTTGAATGACACATGCATACACAGATTTATACCAAAAAGGGACGTTTTGGGATGTGGAATTAGGTGCAGAGAGGTGTTTACTGATGCTTGCAGAGGGGTTTTAGTATGTCAACCCAATGTTAGAATCCTAGGTGGATAGAAAGAAGGGAATGAAAGTGGAAGGTAATGGTTGTTAAACACAAATATGCTTACAAAAATAGCAGTACCACTTGAAATACTCATACCCGTTATGAGAAACACCCACCATATATGTACTTTTCCCTTAAAGGTACTGACTGGTAAAAGATTTTGACTGCTCAACAGTTTGACGTCTCCTTTGTTGGAGATTTTGTGAATGGGAGAGAAAGAGAGCATGTACATTTGGGGTGTGCATGGGTGATAGAAAGGAGGAATTTTCTGTTCTTGTCTATGTGTGCAGACAGACAGGAGTACTGGCTGCAGGAGGTCGCCCTGCTATTTTGGGCCTAAAAAAATAGAATGATTTCCAATCTGTCATTCTCACAAAGTTCGTATGGAGGCTTGGACGGAAAATTCAGAGAGCAGATTTAGGTTTGTTCAGTTGCGCTGGGAACTGTCCAGTCCACCAGAATCCAGTGAGGAAGCTTGTGCTGTTGAAAATTAAGAACATACTAACCTCTCATGTGACCTTCACAAATCACTGTTTATACATTCACATTTACAGAGTACAACTCTGGTTTTATTATGTAGAGCTTGATGATAAGTGCTTTTTCTAAACTGCTTGAACGTACATAAACATTCAGATCACGTGAATTGCATAAAATGTGTGATTTCTTAGTTGTGTTTACATATAATTCCTTGTTATTGTAAGTGAAAATTGAATATGTTGTTCCAGTATATGCTGTGTGACCAAGGAGAACTTGTTCTGGTAGCCATGACGTATGTGTGTATGTTTGTTTATATGTTTCAGACTTGGACAAGCCTGTGCTCACAGTACACCAGACCATCAGTGATGTACGGGGTAATTACTACCAGGAGAAGACGGTGTTTCTTCGTTGTACGGTCAACTCCAACCCCCCGGCCAGGTTTATTTGGAAACGTGGAAACACCCCTATTGAACAGAGTAAAGACAATGGAGTTGACATTTATGAACCCTTATACACACAGGTAATTAATACACACACAGGAGTGTGCTGTATGGCACAAATATAATATGAGTGGGTTCACCAATACTCACAGTGTGCTCAGATGCACTTAACATCATGTCGGTAATATACACTGCACAAAAAAATAAAAGAAATACTTCAACAACACAATGCAACAAGTCAATTACTCTTCTGTGAAATTGTCCACTTAGGAAGCAACCCTGATTGACAATCAATTTATTATGCTGTTGTGCAAATGGAATAGACAACAGGTGGAAATTATAGGCAATTAGCAAGGCATCCACAATAAAGGAATGGTTCTGCAGGTGGTGACCATAGACCACTTCTCAGTTCCTATGATATCTGGGTGGTTTTCTGGTCATTTTTTATGCTGGTCGGGTTTTGACTCTAGTGGTAGCATGAGACAGAGTCTGCAACCCACACAAGTGGCTCAGGAAGTGCAGCTCATCCAGGATGGCACATCAATGCCGGCTGTGGCAAGAAGGTTTGCTGTGTTTGTCAGTGTAGTGTCTAGAACGTAGAGGCGCTACCAGGACACAGGCCAGTACATCAGGAGATGTGGAGGAAGCCATAGGAGGGCAACAACCAAGCAGTAGGACCACTACATCTGCCTTTGTGCAAGGAGGAATGGGAGGATTACTGGCAGAACCCTGCAAAATGACATCTGGCAGGCCACAAATGTGCATGGGTCTGGTGAAACAGTCAGAAAACACCATGAGGGTCTTATGAGGGCCCGACGATCACAGGTGTGGGTTGTGCTTACAGCCCAACACCATGCAGGATGTTTGGCATTTGCCAGAGAACACCAAGATTGGCAAATTTGCCACTGGCGCCCTGTGCTCTTTACAGGTAAATGCAGGTTCATGCTGAGCATACGTGACAGACGTGACAGAGTCTGTGATGCTGTGGAGGACGTTCTGCTGCCTGCAACATCCTCCAGCAAGACCGGTTTGGCAGTGGGTCATTAATGGTGAGGGGTGGCATTTCTTTGGGCCAGGTAGCCTGACTGCCAAATGATACTGAGATGAGATCTTCAGACCCCTTATGAGATCATATGCTGGTGCGGTTGGCCCTGGATTCCTGATAATGAAAGACAATGCTAGACCTCATGAGGCTGGAGTGTGTCAGCAATTCCTGCAACATGAAGGCATTGATGCTATGGTCTGGCCCGCCCTTTTCCCAGACCTGAATCCAATTGAGCACATCTGGGACATCATGTCTCGCTCCATCCCCGAAGGCCACATTGCACCACAGACTGTCCAGGAGTTGGCTGGAGCTTAATCCAGGTCTGGGAGGAGATCCCTTAGGAGACCATATGCCGCCTCATCAGGAGCATGTAGGTTGGCCATACAGGCACGTGGAGGCTGCACACCATTGAGCCTAATTTTGATTTGTTTAAATCGGCCTACAGCCTGAAGTGGGTTTTTCCACTTGAGTAAGACTCCTAATTAAGGAACTCCATGTGTTGATAAATTAGATTTCCATTTATATTTTTTGTGTGATTTTCTTATCAACAATTTAAAAAGAATATTTCATTCATTCAGATCTAGGATGTCTTATTTTTGTGTTCCCTTTATTTTTTTGAGCAGTGTATTATAGTATTACCCCGCTATGCATACAGGGTACGGCCCTTGAGTGAGAAATAAGCGATAAATGATTTATTTAACGTGCAATAAATATGTGAAGAAGCTTAAAATTTATGACACCCAAGAGAGCTGAGGCTTCAGTTGAAAATGGTGCTTGAATGAAAGCCCTCTCAGTCTGCCCTTGTGAAAAATATAAGGCATACAAAATGTTCACAAGTTATTATTTCCAAGAGTATTCTCAGATAATCATTGCTTGCACTCTTCACAGTAGATATGTTTTATGGCTTACAGTTTGAAAGCCAATACATTCAATTCCCTTGGTTGCCATTCTACAGATGATGTACTTCGGTTAAGATCTCACAGAACTGCCATGCTACTTCTTAAACCATCCGAACAAATTAGACTCTGTTTAAACATCAATGCTGCCTTGTAACAGCAATCATCACAATAATAGAAATCAACGTTTCATGCACACTCAGTGTCATACTAATGAGGGGTGTTGTGTAGGCCCCTGAAAGTCATCACTGATCTTTTTGCTTTTCATTTAGTAATTTCTTATCATATATGTCCATCAGGGATGCATTCAAAGACTGTGGAGCTCTTTGAATGTTCATTCCAGTGTTTGAAAATAGTCTTAGTTACCCCAAAAGAGTCATGAGCTTCTTCAAATCTGGGGAGGGCTTGATTTTAGGTGGCAGGGGCTTATTTAAAACTCCAACATCTCTCCTGCATCTTTCTGTCTTGGCCCCAAGGTGTAATTTTCCTTGAAATAATCTTAGCAGCTAATGAGCCATCCAGAGCACTAGGAACATTATTTGGATTGCCCCTGCAGTTAAAACCTCACAAGTTGTGCCAAACCAAAATGTACATGTTTTCTAGATATTACATCATAAAAATATTTAACATTTCTTAATCCCATGATATTGGAAACTGTGATCATTTCTATTATTTGTTTATTAGACACATACCTAATTCAAAATGTACTATATGCATTATTATATAACCACTGTAGTGTAAAACCGCAATGAAAAATATTGCTATTAAATCAGATTATAGTAGATCATTAAACATTTGCCAGTTGAAAGACCACAATCACTTGTTGAGTCACTGGATATGTGGCAGAAGCCTGGCAAAAATTCTGGAAAAGAATTCTCAAAGAGCAAATCGTCTCCAGAGGCTGACTATATCTTGGTCTCCCCTGGGATAGGCAGCAGGAAACCATGGGAAATGAGTGATGAACTTGTGATCTGAAAGCCATTATTAAAGTCCACTTTGCATAAGGAGAAAGAGTTGGGAGGGGGATTTGGGTGATGGCTTTGTAATACATCACCCTAATGACATTGATTCATACTGCTGATGGACTCTGCAAAAAGACGGATATTCATAACATTTTTTAGTCTATTTCTCTCTCTCTCTCTCTCTATCTCTCTCTCTCTCTCTCTCACTCGCTCTCTCTGTCTCTGTCACTCACTGTTTTACACACTTTCTCTCTTTTTCTCTCTGCCTCTACCCCAAAAATATTGTGAAAGGAAATAATGCTTTCCATAAATTCAATCCATCCCCATCAAAACATTCTACTATACTTGCTTTTAAATAGGTTGGGAAATAAGTTCCATTGGAATCAATAGACAAATTCCAAAGGGGATCATAGACTGAAATTATACTGTTGATAGATGTTCTCTGAGGAAATATTTAAAGGCAGCACCTCTGTGTAGCCCCTATGACTGCTGTCATTGTTAATTCAATTTTCTGTGCAATACAATTTTTAGACACTTGTAGTAATTACACCTGTTTTTAAAACATGTAGATATATATACAGAGGTAGGAAAAGTACTGAAAAATCATCCTTTTGCAAAATGCTCTTTTGGATTTAGTAATTAGATTTTCTGTATTTGTTCTATTATAAAAGCAGGCTTTTTTATACTTTTAATATTTTAACCCAACATTTAATTTTAATTTAACACTGCGAAACAAATTTGCTGAAAATAAACATAATCAAACTCAGTAAACAAACAGTATATCCAACTGCCCTGTGTGATGGACATTTCTGATGTGTATGTGCAGGTTTGTAGTGGAACCTGCTCTTACTGTTAGATTCATTTTACAGTGAAGGACCTCTGCTCTGCTATTTCCAATATATTTAAACTGCAGCCAGAAGCTGCTTCGTTTATGGGTGTCAGTCATAATTACGTGTGTTTTTGCAACGCACTTGCACTCTCCTCCCCAACGCTCTCTACTGTCTCACTCACCGACTGAGGGGACAAACAAACGTTCCTCTGATTCTCAGGCCGGTCGCTCTCTCTGTTTTCACATAATGATATCTTATATCCTCACATGTAATTGGCCACAATGCCACCATGCTGCCAATCAAAACAAAAGTTCTGCCATCATCAGATCTGAGCCACAGAAAGAGAGAGAGATGAGCAGGGAAAGAAAATGAAGTGGGGAGTGGCTCTCACTCGATGGGAGTCAGCTCTTCTGATTCAAAACAAAGCATCAGCTCTTAGAGCAATTTCCTTTTAGTTCAGGCTTATAGATTTTTAACCCATTTATTTTTTTATGTAGTAACAGGGTTTTCCATTGTAGCGAAGTAAAATATGTGGGTCAAAATGTACCTATTTAAAAATAACTACTTAAAAACTAACTAATTTGTTACTTCCAACTTTTTGAAAAAATTATATGTATAAATTTATGCTTGCATTGGGCTTTTAATAACATGAAAGTGTAAATGTGTGTGCATGTGTGTTTGTGTGCATGTGTGTTTGTGTGCATGTGCATATGTTCACAGGGTGAGACTAAAGTTTTGAAGCTGAAGAACCTGCGACCTCAGGATTTTGCAAACTACACCTGTCAAGTGTCTGTACGCAATGTGTGTGACATATCGGACAGCTCGGTTACGTTCCGTCTAACTAATGCCACCAGTAAGTTCTCTCTCATTCATTCTCTCTCTCTCTCTCTCTCTCTCTCTCTCTCTCTCTCTCTCTCTTTCTCCTGGCATTATTTTTATTTGTTTTGTTCTTGATTTTCATTGATTGCAGGATAGAGATATTTATATTCACTGCATTGTGTACACATCCTCTGTAGGGAACATATTCATGGCATTTTTCATAAAATTTTTGTGCACAATTCCTATTTATTGCAAATATCAACATGAAAAAAATATTTTGACAAATCTGACAGCATGTACGCAGTTGGAGATACACATTTTTATCAGCTGGTACCAACACTAGTCTAAAATGCACTAAACTGTTGAAAACACAGACATGTGAAGTGAAAAACACTGATTTTCATTATAGTTGCACCTGTCAAGAGGTGGAATACATTAGGCAGCAAGTAAAGAGTTAGTTCTTGAAGTTGCTGTGTTAGAAAGCAGGACGAATTGGAGAGTGTGAGTATCTGAGTAACTCAAAAGGCCAAATAGTGAAGTTTACTGTGGATCAGAGCATTTTCTAACCAGAAGCTTTTGTGGTGGTTTGTTCCTGGTATGCAGTGATTAGTAGTCAAAAGAGCATTTTTGAATGTCGGGCAGATTCAGGCTTTCATTTCACGCTCCTATAACTTATTCACCCTAAGTAGGTGCTAAATATTAAGCCCTAAAATGTTCTGCTTCATGCTCACCCTCTGAGGACACATGTTCACACACACACACGTTTACTAGAACCTGTGTTTAGTTTAAGGTTGCTTTAAAAAATTCAACAGAGCATAGACTCACCAGAGTAGCTTCAGTGACAAAATGCACTTGTGTTTCTCTCTTTCATGCTTTGGCACTCCTTTCACTTCTTTCCCTGTATGATTAATTTATCACTGATTTAACTCTCACGTCTCCCTTTCTGCTTCCTGTTACCCTGTTTTACAGAGATGAGAGTAGCTCTGGTTTGTAAAATCTCTTGCTATAAACACTCATTTCTATTGAAACCACTGTAGTCCTGTTGTACTTCTCACAGATAGTCAAACATATGTACAGAAAAATGAGAGAATCTTAGGGATCTGGGAAAAAGAAAAAACATGTCTAGTGTTTATATGCTAAAATATATTTTTTGTTTATATGTTAAAATATGTTTTGTGAAGGGTTAAAATTTCATATTTCCAAGGTTCCCTTATGCTAATGCTAAACTTACCTTCAGACCATGGTCGGGGGTAGTATACACATGGGGAAGTATAAATAATGTGGTTTTGAAATTATGTGGCCCATCTTTTAACAGGGCAGTGAGAGAAACCGCCACCAGACCGCACATTTATTGCTTTAGGGAAAGACTTCCTTTAATCTATGACTGTCTGAGCATAGATCAGTTAATCCTGCTCTGGAGTGTTTTAGCATTATGATACTTATAGATGTCTCGGGATATACATAGATCTCATTTTGGTAAAAAAATTTTCAAAAAATTGCAAAATGCATTGGAAAAATGCAAATAATGTCCAGATGAGGCCCAGACAGTTATCTCTTGATTCTATTTTTTCAGATTAGTATCAATTTACTAGGCACTGAAACATTTTCAGGCTTTGAAGAATAGTATTTCTGAAGGTAGTGGTATTGAGGCTCTGGGAAAGCCGATGGCCAGAACACTTTGTTGGTTTCCTACTCCAGTGGTCTTTAAGCCAGTCTGTGGGGACGATCCTGATATTCCACATACATGTTTATGCACTGAGTCAGATTGGAAGAAAAACCTGGACTGTCTCTTATCCTGGAGGACCACCCACTCAAACACAACCACTAACCTGTTAATTCAATTCAGCCAGGTGTGTTTGATCTGTGAACCCTCCAACTGTGATTGACGCTGGCCCTCCAGGCTTCTGGATGTATCCATCACAACCAGGCATTTTATTACAAATCCTGCATTGGAGCCTTACTTGGTATAAAAATTGTTCTGTGATGTAGTACCGTAACAAGAACAGTGTTCTTATTAATATCTTATTAATGCCTCGCCCTTTTTGATCACATTTACATAGGAAACATAAAGAACAAAGCTTGGAGCATAATTATAAGAGAATATTGTCAGAACCAATTTTTTTTTATCTGGCTTTTTCAAATTAGATGTATTAAGAATGGATGGAAAAGGCACGGTGTAATCATGTAAGAAGATATGAAAGTGATACATTGTTTTTTCCATGAGATGATGTGTTGTGATGTTCCTCCCACATTGTATCTCTTGATCACCCATTTCAACCCAGTTCCCCTTTGCCTCCTGTCCTCATCCAACAAAAACAAACACTTTGAACCTTCCATATATTTTCCAAAGCCTCTTGAAACTGTGTACTAGTAGTGCCCTAGGCAGCAAAACACACACAGGCAAATATTGGAGTTTGTTTTACTACATGACACTATTGCTCTGCAGAAAGACACCCTGGTTTTCAAGAGTCTTGTTGTGTTTATTTATTTTGTCCTCCTGTTGAATTTCACTCTGTCTTCTCCAACCCGGGAGAAGACATGGCGTGGGGGCCAGAATGAGAAAATGAAGTACACACAGATTCGTGCTGCAGTGTATTTTCCCTGTGTATGTAAAAGATTAAGGGAAAGTGTCCCAAACATTGAGAGTATATTCCTGGAAGAGGAGGCTGAAGGAGACTCTGTCTTTGGAAGTTAGTTTATAGCAGAGTGAAACTCCAAACCAGCTGAGTAATCCAGCCATCTTTTGAAGGTCAGTCTATAGCTGAAACATGGTAGACTGCAAGCTGCAGCTATGTGCAAAAGTCTGGGCATCTCTGGTAAAAATGTTTTAATGTTGATTTGATTTGAATTGAACACACTTATGCAAACTTGAATTGAATAAGTTTTTTTGTTTTTTGACAAGTTCACTACTAGCACAACTAATAATACATTGTGTGCCCTGTCGAGTTTTTTATATTTTATATTATTTTGCTAGAATCATACCATTTTTATGTTATATCCTTAGAATCTTAATTTCACAAAACAAAAACAATTTGCGCAATTCAATTGGCAAAAAAATATGCCAGATTATCCCATTTAATCCCATCGGCAACAATTGTTGCAATTGTTTGTTTTTTTATTATTATTATTTTGGAAGCTCTAAAAATGTTTTTTGACTTTGGGCATCTAATGCAAGTGAAAAATGAAAAACAAAGGTTGTCTCCTCAAAATTTTGTCAATGTCATGTGACTTGTGTGAATGGAGAAATGACCACGCCCCTTCACATATTGTGTAAGGAGCAAAATGCGTGCACTTATTTTGCAGGGAAAAACTTGGGATTAAACGGGTTTACGTCCTGTAGAGTTCTAATCTAATTGCACTTAATTTTTGAATTTGTAAAATTTTAGAGATAAAGTCTGAAGGCTGTGTAGGCAGATTAAAATGTTTTAAAAATACACACAATTGTTAAAAGAATGACGAAGTTTTTCATCGCATGGGCCTGTAACATTAGATGACCTTATAAAATACAATTCTAATACTTAGTATCTTGCTGCCATGGTGCCATTACTGGATCTGATATCAGAAAACAGCAGTTTCATTTGCATTTCTGTCTGTGCGTTTAGTGTATCTCAGTTACAAGAAGCATCAAAAGGAAATTATATCACTATGGCACTGAAAATCATGCAGCCTCACTCTGTTTTTTCCCCTCCACTTTTCTGTCTAACTTTTAATTGGCTGATTGTGAGTATGCTTTAGCAGACAAGATTGAGTCATTATTATCAGATCGGAATAATGAGAAAGCAAAGAGAAAACGCGAATTATGGAAAAGGGAATGATGTCAGATGTGGGACGGGGAGACAGAAGACTGAATGCAACTGAAATGAGGTGGACAGTTGATGGGGAGATGTAGCTTGTCTGAATGGAAGTAAAAATTACATGTTATTCCTCTACTGCAAAAACCAAAAAAGGCCATATCTGCCTTGTAATATATGGTTCATTTGTCAAAAATATGACTGGGGTGCTACTCCCCAAATTGCATTCTGTAAAAGGAACTTCCTTAGTACTTTTAGTCAGGGATTATACTTGTACCTTATTTAGCTGGATCCAATTACATTAGTGTAATTAATTAGTAACGTTCTGTTCTATCTTGTGCATAATTTGAAAACAGCTTTCCTTAATTTTACAGTCATCTGACAAATGATAATGAACTCAAAACTGCGTGAAAATAATCTTATTTTAATGATTAATGTCCATTGCACTGTGTAGGAATATTTATCTTTCTTCAGACTACTTAGCAGTTAGCTAACTGCATTGTGGTAATGTTGAATCTTATAATTAATTAAATATCACATTCATTTTTAAACACCTCTAACCTTAAAATGTCTAGATCTGAAATCTTCTGTGAGACTTTATAGCTGGGAGTACATTTTCAGCAATACAATGCAGTAGCAAGTCATTCAGAAAAAGCGGTACCAAAATACATTCCCACACACTATAATCATTTTACATCATTTCTGATTAGATTGTTCCTCACGCAGGGCATCCTCAGTAGGATTTAGGTCAGAGAACACATTTCCGAGTCTGCATTAAGTGGAAGGGAGCATGTGTACTTTAAGTTAAAGTTCAAAGCATAGATTTTATACATCACTGACATGTATTTCTGATGTAACTGCACAAACATTATTTAAAATATGTTTATTTTATAATTATATTATAATTTATACTTCATGGTCAGGAGAACACATTGCCCGACATAAAACCACTATTAACTGTAAAAATCTTCATTTTATTCATTGTAATATTCGTGTTTTAACACTAACTTAACACTACTGTCCATTAGTAAACAGGATTTAAGAATAATTTTCCCAGATCCCAGGTAAAATGTTAAGTTATTTGCTCAGTACTGTATGTAAAAGGGGGGGGGTGGAAGCGGAGTATCTAATCTAGAACACGAGCGGGAGATGGAGGGGTGGGGGGGTGTAAGCAGAGTATCTACTCCGGAACACGACTGGGTAACGTGGGTGGGGGTGGGGGATGGACTCCAGAAAACATGTAGACCTGCAGCTCCACATGGATCATGCCGGCCAGTGTAAGCATGTATGCCACGAGCTTCGCCCCTGGCAAGATTCATTCTGAGTGCCACTCACACACTGCTCTGATGGACAACCTTGAGGCAAGCCTATGTAAGAATGGGTGTCACACACCTTTCTCCTGTCTCAGTTTGAGAAACCAGGAATTATTTCTACAATTATTCCTACAGTGCCTAGCAGCTCTCCTGGTGACAGAAGTGCATGAATATGTCATTTGTGTAATAAAAAATTTAAAAAGCCCTATGGATACATTTGATCTAAAGCTTACATGTATCCAGTACTAAATGCACTTACAACACTAATTAAATATTTAAATATAAAAGTAATTTAGGTCCAGAAAATAAGAATCCTTTCCAGGATTTTCCAACCAACTGTGTCCTGCTAGGGCTCATTTGAGGGAACCCAAACAGACTTTTGGTTAGAAGAAAATCCTGGGGAGGATTTTAATCTCTGGACATGCTCTGCTTAAATATCAAATGAGTTGTCTCCACTTTGATCCGTAACCTAGGACTTCCGCTACAATGCTGTACTGCCAACACTGCCAGGGCTAACTTGTGCTTCCTCTTATTCATCCAAAGAGATACCGCATCTTTCCTCACTGCCTCTAATGCAACATAACTGGACACTCAGTGTCTTGCTGGGGACAGGGAGGGTCATCCTACACACCCTGAGAGAGCAAAAGCTAATCTAAAATGTACTTACTTTATAAATACTACAAAGTGTTATATGCACCATTGGTATGTATTTGAATAGTAATACCTAATGTACTTAACAATAACTTTTGAAGTTTAAATGTTAATTGTGTGTGTGTGTGTGTGTGTGTGTGTGTGTGTGTGTGTGTGTGTGTGT
>JBBKCR010155364.1:0-17352 GCA_037577295.1 Ladigesia roloffi
GTGTGTTTCTCTGTGTGTGTGTGTGTGTGTGTGTCTCTCTGTGTGTGTGTTGGCTTTTATCCATGTGTTTGTTACTCATATTTTTTTGTTCTTTTCTATGGTTCAGCTACCAGGTCTGGTATCTAAGTTAGGGATGTTGTACCACGTGATTGAGAGTCGGGTGAAAACGTACCATCAGCTGACGAAACTTCATGGAAAACTCTACCTGATTATGACACAGGTACCACAGACAAACTCCTTCCTCATTCTTTAAATTATGGTCGAATACTTAGAATAGAACCTATTTAGCTCATCTGTGAAGTGCCAACTTTTTAGAGACCACTCTTCTGTTTCTGGGCCTTCCTGGGGTTATTGATAATGTGTATTTTGCTTCCTGGGAGTTGCTGTAATTGTCTATGTATACAGTGGGTACAAGTATTTAATTACGGCTGTATGTGGTATTGGTACAGAAATGCTAAACCTGCATCAGCTACAAACTATCAGTGATGCATAGACGTTCTTTCCCAAATCGAAAATAGAGTTAGACAACATATTGAAAAAATCACATTTATTACTAATGAATTCTTTAGTAGGACAGCAAACAAATTCTGAAATGATTGCAGATTGTGCTTCTAAAATCCAGTGTTCTCAGCTGCAGTAATTGATCTTGCCAGACAGTGTCTATTTTCATTTTGTACCTAAATTTGTTTATTATCGAATATTTGTTATATGTTTCTGCACCTCTTCCAATTGGCCAGCGCCGGCTAAAAGAACCGGACACGGTTCGGAGTATTCACACTAGACAAACGAACCGCGATTTGGTGGTCAAAAGTACTCTGGCACGGTTTAAACTGCCTAGTGTGAGTACAGCCTAAAGTGAGTCCCTTTTGAGTTCTGAAATTGTTTTTTCCTCCACTAGGTGGCGGCAAACAGCAGAGCCCCCAAAATGGATGAAGTGGACAGCACTGCCAAGCTTGTGTATGAGGGTAAGACAACCTGTCCCATTAGTTATGTATATATGATCGTTTAGTGTGATTGTGTAAAGATTTGTTTTCATTTAATTAAAACTTAGAATTCGCTCATTATGTGTTGATATGAATTTGTAATAGTTTCTCTGTGGATCAGTTGACCATGCCAAAACTAAGTGTTTTTTTGTTTTGTTTTGTTTTTTTTGTGATGTCACACCTTACTGTTGCTGTAAATTTAGGCCGGTTAGAACAGGATGTTATAACAAACAGCCTGTTTAATCTTAAGCCATAACCAGAGCTTAGGAAATGACCATGTAAAAATGTATGATGGCTGAATTTGGCCTTCATAATTTAAAACTAGGAATTTTTCTGGTTTTAAGGAACCACGAGCAGCTATTTGTGTTTAATATCTTTATTTTTGTCTGTTTTGCAGAGTCATCAGATGAAGACTCGGGGGCCGAAGGTCTCCATGAGGATGATTCTGATGTAAGACAGACAAATGAATTTATTTGAAGTGTCATGTTTTGCACATTTTAGCTTAACAAACTACTTTGATTTAATCAAAAATTTCCATATCCCGTCAAACTGTTCTGCCTCTGACAGAGCTGGGAGGAAGAGGAGGAGGAGGGCCAGGAGACGATGGAAGTGACGGAGGATGGGGAAAATCACGCAGACAAGGATGATGGAGATGGAGACGATGACAAAGATGAGTCCAAAGTGAATGGTGATTCGGACTTGGACCCTGAAAATGAAAGTGAAGAGGAGTGAAAACGAACAAAGGAAATTTAAAAAAAGGATCCAGGAAGATTTATATATTTTGTTTTATTTTTCGTTTTCATTTTATTGTTAATAAAACAAAACAGAAAAGTTGTTTTATAGAGTTCCAGCAGCGGCTGAGTCTTGGATTAAGAGAGGCCGCTTCCCCGGGATGGTCACTCGTGTGGCGAAACAGAACTGCCCAGCAGAAACGAGTATCTACTTGCTGTTTGTTTGACTCCTATTTGCCTCCTTACAGCTCCCCTGTTGCCCCCCACTACTCCCGGTAACTGTACCACACCTGTGGCAGGAGTGAGGGTCAGGGCTCAGGCTGTGTATTGTATCCATTTACAATATCAGCATCCATTCAGTGCGGTGTGTTTAATGGGTCTAACTGCTTTACCATTAACATTTCCAGGTATTTTTCTTTCAGAGTTACACAAATGTAACAGTTGCTTGGTTTGGTTGTATGTTAAACCAAGACCAGAAAAATGCATTACAGTAGTTCAGGGTGGATTAAATAAACCAAAATCAGTCTAAATCATTATGGCCATTTGGAAGACCACTGTGTTTTGGTGAGAAACTTTGTCTGAGGCGGCTTTAACGGTTCGGAATTCGTTTTTTTTCCAATTGTTTTTTTTGTTTTGTTTTTTTTAATCCACTCTCCGTATATTTCACAATACCAAGATCACATTGGGTCCAGAAATTGCTGGCGTTCGCCGACCGTTGAACAGATTTTTCCAATGTGTCCGTCAACACAATCTTAATGATGTGCCTTTGTGATTCTAAACCACCTCGCATCGTGTTTTCTTTCGGTTCATTCCCCATGTGTCAACCCGCCGTGTCGGAAGGGGTGTTTGTGTCCGCTTCCCTTAATGGCCGCTAGGTGGCGAGTGCGAGTCAATGTGAACGTTGCTCAATTAGGTGAACGATACATACTGAAGAGTTAATTAGCGTGTCTCTCAGAGCCTCGAGAGATGCTCCAAAAGTGGTTGCTTTGAAACAATTTTGTCAACCATAATCTTTTTTTCATGCAAACAAAATATCAACGATTGTACAGTTTAAATGAAATAAATTCTTTTCTTTTTTTGGTTCTCAGAGGTTGTATGGAGTCATTTCATACAACTGCATGTCTTGCCTTCAACCTTCATTAAAATGATTTGCTAAAGGAGTCCCAGGTATGGCCAGAACTCTCCCCTTCCTTACTTACCTAAATGGAAATACACTCAATGGACCAAAGTATTGGGACACTTGATTTTGGTGCCATGCTTCCAAATGTGTGGACCCAATTTTGGCAAGAACCTTTTCTTTTCCAGAATGACTTTGCCCTATTGCCTAAAGTGAGCTCAGTTAAGACATGACTGGATGAATTTGGTGTGGAAGAACTTGACTGGCCGCACAGAGCCCTGATCTCAACCCCATCCAACTTATTTAGGAAGAACTGCATTGAAGATTGTGAGCCCGGCCCAGTCAGTGCCTGAGTTCATAAATGCTCTACAGAATGAATGGACACAGATTCTCACAGAATATCCATCCAAGCAGATTGGAAGCTGTTATAGCTGGAAAGGTGTACAGACTCCGTATTTTTGAGTCATTTAATGAAATTCCATTGGGTGGTATGGTCAGGTGTCCCAATACTATTATTGATATAGTCTAGGTATGTTTCTGTTCAGTAAGACTGGACCAGTAATACTGTTCATTGCATTTAATGCAGCTGCTCTTAAGTTTGATGCATCAGGAATGTGGGCGAAAACAGTGAAACTTCATAACCTTGCAATATAGTTCTTGTTAAATTGCGCACCACAGTCTATCATCTGATCATTATCACAGCACTAGTCACAAAAGGTTACAGTATGCAAATAAGCCTCTAACAAAAAAATAATTCTGACAAGGTGATCAATCACAGCTCCAGGTGTGTTATTCTGAGTTCTGATGAATCGAGGTCTTTTTGTAATGATATACCATGTAACCCAACAGAAGTCTCATTTTTAGTCGCCAAAGGTGGCAATAAATACTCCATGAATGGGTTTGGCTAACCTGCTGCAGTCAGAATAAGGAGACGTATTGAAATGTGTAGGTTTGTGACAAAAACTTAATTAAAAACAGGCAGTTTTTAATAGCTTAGCTTAGCTAGAGAAAATGTACCATTGGAAACGATGTTTACCGACCTGAAGCGTTTCTAATTCCAGAAAAGTGATTACTAGGACGTTTAATATCACGAAAGTTACCATAAGCGCAGTATGTAGCAGTAAAACTACAATACTGATATTTTGTACAATCTCAAGTCTGTTCCACAGTCAAACGAAATTTTGGTGAGGGGGAAATACCCGAAGGATCCTCTAGATGGCGCTAAATAATTGATAATTAGCCTCCGTTCCCGTGCTGATCTCAGGTCAGATTTTCCTCAGATCAGATGTTAAGCGTTAGGAAAATCCAGTGAGGCGAACTGGAAATATTTTAATGACTTTTTTTCTAGCTTTCATGTTCCAACCATGCCTCCTCTCCTCTCTTTCTGCCAAACAGCCTAAACTAACCAATCACAAAGGCCCTGGCAAACGGGCCAATCGGATCGCAGAAAGACAGTTTTTAGCCAATCAGAGAGCAAGAGGCAGGACACTCAGATTGCACGAGCCCAACTTGGCTGAATACAGGTGGGGAAAGCAGTTTAGCCCACTTTCCCTTAAATTCGAGTCTGGAGCCCAGATTAAAACATCTCTGACCGGACAGCTTCTCCCTCATCTGTGAGTATTCTTCTGATTATTTATCATTAAAAATAACTTTTAGAGAGAAAGTACGTGCACGTATGACAAATGAGTCAGATAATACGAGACAGACACTCCTTTCGCTCCTGCTGTAAAACCAGCTATAGAGTTCTGTTGACTGTTATGTGAGTGTACGGCTCCGGAAAACAAGACGAGATCTCTGCGGTGTATTTTTTAAATCAGCATCTATGAGTATGACAACCATTCCACGCCAGCGTCTGTTAAATTCCTACACAAACATCTCATTCTGCTTTATGAGGCTGTGATTAGTTATAACCTGAATCACTTAAATAAAACACACTATTGTAAACAACTCTGCTCTCTCTGTGAGTTGGAGGGTAAAATATTACTAGAAATTCCGTCAAAGGAAAATACAGTCTGTACAGTTCTGTAAAAACGGCATAATTTTTCGTATTTTAATGCTATGTAATTTCCTTTAAAATGATGCTTCAAATATATTTTAAAATTAGAAATTTAGCAGATACATCGCCAGCTGTTTAGTTCAATACTTGAACCTATAAAATATGAAACCTGAGAAACTTTTCAGTGGTCTCTTTATTTTTTCCAGTTATATGAATACAAACCTGAGACAGACATTTTGTATTTTAATGTAGTCTTGAGGAACAGTTCTCCAGGCTTCCTGGAGGACTGTCCATATTTTTTCTTAAGTAACTTATATATTAAACATTCAAGCATAACACTGAACATCTAGCCAACCTCAGGTTAAGACAGGCATAAAGCAGTGAAGAAACAGGCGCAGATGGTTCCAGATGATGGGGCGGTGATCAGTATACTGGTGGTGCTGAGTGTTTGGAACTCCTTTATTATTGTATTTTGTATTTTTTGTATCTTTAGACACTTTACTGCCTGTTGCAGCAAAATATTTGCTTCCAATTCTTTCTTTTACTCTGCACAAAATGCAAAAAGCTAATACAGTTTGAAATAGTATTTTTACACTAAACAGGTAATTAAAAGCAATACATAAAGAAAGGAGGGGTGGCTAAAGACTTTTGCTTACATTTTTAGTAAATGTAATGTTATGCCTGATTTAAATTGATTGACAGTGGTGACACATATTTACTATACTGGCCATAAACTGGGTCTTAATTGTATTCACTGACAGAGATTCGTATAACCAGAGTGGTTATGTGTTTACTTGTGCATATTTCATGTTCATTTCTCTCTCTCTCTCTCTCTCTCTCTCTCTCTCCCTCCCTCTCTCACTCCCTGTCCTTCTGTCCTCCTCCTTCTACCTTCCACCTCTCTCTATCTATGCGCTCTGTAGCTCTGTGTATGTGCAGATAAATGTGACCAGATCTCCAAATCTCTGGAAGCTCCAGCTCTCCAGGCAGTAGCCCAGTTTTCTCTGCCAGAGTGTCCCGGGATCCATCGTTGCCATGAACTGGGCCTTCCTCCAGGGCCTTCTGAGTGGGGTCAACAAGTATTCCACCGCATTCGGGCGCGTGTGGCTCTCTGTCGTCTTCCTCTTTCGAGTCATGGTGTTTGTGGTGGCTGCGGAGAAGGTGTGGGGGGACGAGCAGAAAGACTTTACGTGCAACACGGCTCAGCCGGGCTGCCACAACGTCTGCTACGACTACTTCTTCCCCGTGTCCCACGTACGGCTTTGGGCCCTGCAGCTGATCTTTGTCACGTGTCCTTCGCTACTCGTGGTGCTTCACGTTGCGTACCGTGAGGAACGGGAGCGCAAGCACCGCCTCAAAAACGGCGAAGGATGCAAGCGGCTATACCAGAACACTGGCAAGAAGCGCGGGGGCCTCTGGTGGACCTACGTCCTCTCCCTGATCTTCAAGATGACCGTAGATGGGGTCTTCGTATACTTGATCTACTACCTGTACGAGGGCTACGACTTCCCATCACTGATCAAGTGCAGAGAGGTTCCCTGCCCCAACGTGGTGGACTGCTTCATCTCACGGCCGACTGAGAAGAGGATCTTTACCCTCTTCATGGTGGTCACCAGCCTGGTGTGCATCCTCCTCTCATTCTTCGAGATCCTCTATCTGATGTGCAAGCGCTGTTGCGAGTGCGTCTCAAAGTTCAAGGGCTCCCGGCAATTGAACAAAGCCACATCAATACAGAACACCAGCAGTCTGCTGGAGTCCAACACCAAACGGCTGGCGAACAAAGATGCCCCCGTCCCACCATACATGGTGACAGTTGCGTTATGAGTAAGAGAAGCCGAAGCACAAGAGCCTAAAGAACAAAGGAGCCCACCAGGACAGAGACAGAATAACCACTAGGGTATTTAACTCAAAACCCTTTTCATGTTCAGGTGGTTTATTGTGTCATTAATCGAGAAACCCAAGAGGGACCATCATGGTTGCATCTCAAGAGGTTTCTTCTGGAAAGAAACAAGAGTCTGGAGAGTGAATTTTGGTCTGGCCTGTGTTTGTTCTAGAGGAAAATGGACAATGTTAGAAAAGCCTCAACTAGGTTCAGTCACAGACAGGCTTGTTTCGCAACACAACAATTGAGCCTCAGGTTGTTCTTCATTCCTCGTGTCTAGCAGAGTAGAAAGTCATGGTGAAGATGTGTTTCTCACAGAAACACTGAACAGGGTGGGGCTCTAAAAGGAGACATCGTTTCTAAATACCTAGAACAAGTTCTTTCAAGTCTTCCCACACATTCAAGCCAGTTTGAGCTCTGAATCAAAGAGAACCTGAAAAAGCCAGCTCCTTCCTTTCAAAGGCAAAGGCAGCCATTTGTCATTCTTGAGAGAAAATTCTGGATGACGGTCCCACAACCAGAGAATGGCTGGGAACAAACAGCTGACTGGGCTGTAGAGAATGGACCAGTTCTGATTGCTTTCATATTGTGTGTGTGTGTGTGTGTGTATGTGTGTGTGCGTGGGGGGTGGAAGTACAGCGTCTGGAGAATTTGGTTATGAACTAAAGAGTTCCTGCATTTGATCCCCACTGATATTTGCATAGCTCTGAGTGATACGTCATGGTCTACACAGCACCTATGTAACCCTTTGATGACAATATAGCTGGAGACCTTTATTGAGGACTGTTCCAGCAAACATCAGTGGTCAGAACAGTATGTGAAGGTTCAGAATGGAGATCCTTTGTGCCAGTGAAGCTTGTTGGAATAAACCTTCAAAAATATGAGTCATGAAAATTATAAAATTTACTGTAAAAACCAAATACCTGGTATCTCCATTTAACATTTTTCATGTTTTTTTTAATGCCAGAGAGCATTTACTTTCTGTAATGGTATCAAGGTAAATGGACTAATACAAATGGACAATGTAACGTGTATGTTTCATATAGGACTGCAAATGCGGCCCTTTTGTAATGTGGTTTAAATTGTGACGCTGTTGGACCACCAGCTATTCTGTTGGACATTGTGAACAGCATTGAGGTACTGAATGTAAATTTTACACTTAAACATGTATTTTGCTCATCTGTAGCACTTGTATTGTATGTGGTCTAGATAACTTAACCAACGGACTGTTCTACGGACCGGAAGAACATTTTAAAAATCAAACATCTCAAATCTGTTTTCATTCAGGGCCATGAAAACACGGTTTTGCTTTGAAATTACAAGTTTTTTATAGAACTTTCTGTTTGCAGGTAGTAATTTGACTCACTTGTCAAGGATCTCATATCATGATATATATTGTAATTTTTTTTATAAATAAAAGCTCCTATATGAAGGAGGACAGTTTGAAAGTTTCATTTAAGAATACATTTTCTTTATTTAATCAAAGAATAAAGTAATTCTAATGTATTTATTTGGCAGATACTCTTGTCCAGAGAGGCCTAATGTCAAGGTAAAACATGATATATACACATACATCAATCAGGCATAACATCAGAACCATTTGAACCTCAACCATATTTTCCTTAACCAAGGTCATTCGGACTCCATCTTATTTCCAGTGGTCAAAGGCAAAAAATGGAGATCAGACAGGTCACCAGTTATAACAGGGCAGATAAACAGATATACACACTCTGAGTTACACCTAGGGGCATTTGCACATCTCCATTCTACCTGACATGTGGGAGGAACCCAGAACACCTGGCAGAAACCCACACTGACAGTGGGAGAACACAGCACTACCCTCTGTATCACAAAAAACACCCACAATGCATTGTGTAGGTTTCCCTCATGCAGCCAAAACAGGTCAGGCTTAGCATGGACTTCGACCTTTGTAGTCCCTTGAAGGTGCTGTGGTATGTGGCACCAAGATGTCAGCAGCATGCCTTTAAGCCCTGTACGTTAGGTGGTAAAATGAACCATCTTCAAAGACTGGACTAGTTTGTCCGGCACATTTCATAGATGCTCAGTCTGACTGCCTTCTTCCAGGCATTTGTGGTGGTGGTGCTGCATTCTGACACCTTTCTGTAACAGCCAGGTTTTTGCTACAGAATCTCTTCTGTGGGATCTGAAGAGACAGGTTGGCCTGTCACTCTCCATGGACATGAATGAACCTCTAACATGTTGTGCATTCTTAGATTCATTAGGTAGGTATTGAGGTACTGACCATGGGTGTCGTCGCAATTTAATCAGAGGGGACGAGTCCCGCCCTCATTTCATAATTATTCGTTTGGACCCCCCCCCCATTAAACATAAATATTTAGTTCACCCAGCGCTGTTGAATCTTGAATCTTTCTGAAAGATTCCACTAAACCGATAGAAGAACACACACCGCTGGAAACCTGAGCAGCCTGTCTGTCTACTGATGATTCACTTCAGGTACACAAGGCGAGTTGGAGGCAAACCTGAGCAGATTTCCAGTGGTGTGTTAAGTGGAGTGGATTCTTTTTACGAATGATTTAAGATTCGTGCAGCAGTTTACGCTGCCTAATATGTCCCACCATCTGACGGGCGTCATTGTAACAATATCATCAATATTTGGATTTTAGAGTTGTGGCTGGTCTGTGTAAACAAATCCTTGTATCTCCAGAAAGTACACACACTGATCTATAATTATTACAAGCAACAATAATATATATATAATTAAACTGGAAATGAATTTCTGATGTATAACATGTTTATGATGGCGCAGTGTCTTCCGATCCTCAGTTAAAGGAAAGAATGTATTAATGTTGCTTGGTGAGTCATCTGTTATTGTTTATGTCCTCGCATCTGTTTGGAAAACTCATATAAAGAAGTTCTCTGTCCTCATTAGCCAATCCCAGATGTACATTAAGAAATTTGGCCTGCAGAAACAGTACCTCATGGTTGCTCTAACATGTACACCAGCTTGCTGAGAAGAAGGAATAACGTGGCACTTAATGGCTTCCAACTTGTCATGAAATATGATCATGTAATATGATACACCACATCATTTCAGAACATCACATGTGCTCTACGAATTCCCAAGAAAGATTTCTGCTACCGGTTACTTTGAGGGTGATATGGGGCTTTTTGACCCCAGTAAATGGATGTACATATATTAATGTATGTATTTTTGTATCATTTTTAATGCATTTCTTTATTTGACCGCCATTGCTGTTCTGGGATGTTGCGTGGTCTCAAACATCTGCATTTTGTGCAGAATTCCTCAAGGTTCCTCAAGTAAGAAACAAAGACGTACAGGTTTTCAGTGTTCTGGACATATTCCTGCACTCAGGGAATGCAAACTTTCTTCACCTACTGGTATATCCGGTCATTTTCTCGGGGTGTGTTTGTGCGGCTCTGGGACGGGCCCAGTTACGGATGACGGGAATCTTTGCATGTTTTGTTCATGAATTGTCTCCAGGCCTGCAGTTGCCTGCTCTCTGATTAGATCCTGCAGATGTAGAGAGAGAGAGAGAGAGAGAGAGAGAGAGAGAGAGAGAGAGAGAGAGAGAGAGAGAGCGGAGAAGGAGCATATTTGGCTTTTCACTCATAAACATGCATTCTCTGAACGTAAACCACTTTCATTATGCATTTCCTCTGTTTGGCCTCCAGCATTTCTTCCTGCTTACCCTGTTGGCTTCATGCTGTTTAAAATTTTCAGATCAATTAAAGTCAGTGTTGTATTTTCTTAACCGTCTCTGTCTTATTGTATAGCTAAGGGTTGGGGGGAAGAACTTAAATGTTGATTAAATAGAAAACATCCTATAGGCTTCCATAGAATGAAATGCCAATTATGCAGCATTACATTTTTTTAAAAACATATATGACAAGCAAGTTTTGACAATTGCTACTGGTCCATTTATCAATGTAGATATTTGGTTTTGAAATGTTATAGCACGTAGAAGGTAGGGACATGGACAAATATGTACATGTACAGTCAGTTCCTATGAAAAAAGTATTTAAAAACTATTTAAAATAAAAACAAATAACGTTCTACATTCTACAGTAAATAGTGTTATAGCAAGACCCTTGCTGCTCCAGGAAAAAACTGTCCCCTATAGCTAGGAAATGGAAGTCACTTGGATAAAAGCATCTGATAAATGCCATAAATGCAAAAAAAAAGTGCTGTGAAAAAGTATTTGCTTTTTTTTTTGCCTGTTGGTCATTATAATTTAAATATTAGACCTGATAGCCTAGTTAAACACATTTTTTAAATAATAATTTAATTTTTATGGAAAAAACTACCCAAACCTACATGTGTGAATAAATAGTTGCCCCTAAAATTATTAACTGGTTGTTGTAGAGAGCAGAAGTCATGGTTCCATCAATCATATTAAGTTTTCCAGGTCCTGAAGTAGCAAAACATCCCTAGACCATCACACTACCACCACCATGTTTTAATGATGGCATAATGTTCTTTTTCTGAAATGCTGCATTACTGTTATGCCAGATGTAATGGCAAGCACACCTCCCAAAAATTTAACTTTTGTTTCATTAGTCCACAGAATATTGTCCCATAAGGATCGTCAAGATGTTTTTTGGCAAAATGAGACGAGCCTTTTGTGTTCTTTTTGGTCAGCAGTGGTTTTCTCCTCAGAAGTTGCCAGGCTTGCCATTTTTGCCCATTCTCTTTCTTGTGGTTGAAACACCGACCTGAACTGAAGCAAGTGAGGCCTGCAGTTCTTGACTGAGTCATCGCTGTGCACTTCGTAGGCTGGCCACTTTTGGAAGGTTCACCACAGCTACATGTTTTCTCCATTTGTGAAAACTGGCTCTCACTGTGGTTCACAATTACTTTATAATGTTTTCCAGAGAGATGTCAATTACCTTGTTTCTAATCTTTTCTTTAGATCATGGCTTGGTGTCTTCCTTTTTCATCAATCAGAATCAGAATCAGAATCAGTTTTAATGGCCAAGTATACTTGCATATACAAGGAATTTGACTTCGGTAGGTGATAGCTCTCTGTACACATAACAATAGACATTTAGTGGGGTACATACAGTGAAGGGACCACAGACATATACTGTACAATAAATAAACACAACACACATGTGGGCACAAATGACACAAAGTACAAATAATGCAGCTAATAGTGCAGACGTGGTGGTGCAGGAGTCGTAGTGCAAAAGAGAAAAATAGTAATAATAATAAATAGTAAAATTATCCAATAGAAAATTCATTGTGCAAGATTGCTGGATCAATCAGTCATGAGGTGTGTGATGTGCAGGTGAATGGGCAGGGTGGAGATTACCCTATTTGTCAACAGTTCAGCATGGGCCTGGGAGTGGCTGGTGAAATTACACTCCAAACAATTACTAAGTTACTTTGTAATTTCGCAAGAACAATGAGATAGGTAGGTTTGGTATAATTTTTGGTATATATTTTTTCATAGTAAATAAAAGCATCATTTAATAACAGCATTTTGGGTTTACTTGGGTGATCTTTGTCTAAGATATAAATTAGTTGGATAATCTGAAATATTTATGTGTGACAAAAATGCAATCATTATAACTTTGTTCACAGCACTGCATAGGGAAGAGTTATATTCAGTATATCAGTGTTTTCCTTGTGTAACTTCCATTAGATACCTGGTTTTACTCAACCAGTCCTTCATTAAATCAAATCAGGAGCTTTTGAAGGAGTCCACAAGTCCAAACAGCAGTACTACAGTAACTTCAAATGATCAAATCATCATGACAATGAAAAAACTTGGTCAAATGACAGAAATGTCAGATGAGGGCAGTAAGCTTAAAGTTGCAGTTCTCTGACTAGATATCCTCCATTATCTTAACATTTCAAACTAGTCTGCTCATGCTGAATACAGATAGAATCACAGTTTTTTAAGATTTTCTTTGCAAGACTTGTACTAGATTGTTTGTATGTTCTAGCCTAAAGATCAGTGTCTCAGGAATGGTTGACATCCCAGGGCTGTATTACATTGTTGTGGTGAAGCTGTAGTGAAAGAAAACGTAGAAATGTTAACATTCATCAGTTTTCTGTCATTTCTGGGTCAACAGCATATCTGCTGGGGTCATGAAGAAAAATAACAGGCTGATCCGGAGGGCCAGCTCTGTTCTAGGATGCCCCCTAGACCTATTGGAGGCTGTGACTGTCAGGACAATAGTGGCTAAGCTGTCATCCCTGTTTGACAACATCTCCCACCACATGCCGGAGACTCACTGAGCGGCCAATTCAGTGACAGGCTGCTGCACCCACAGTGTTGGGAAGAGAGATACCACAGGTCTTACCTTCCAGCACCTGTCAGACTCCACAACCAACGTCTCGTAGTCTCTACGAAACCAAACCCCTTAATTTTACCCCTTAATATAACCCTAATTTTTACCTTAATTTCCAAGAAAGTAAGGAAAATTAAGTGGAAAAGTGCAGATTAAGGGGTAAAACTACTGAATTTTTCCCTTATTTTTTAAATGTGGCTTTTAAATAACCTGAAGAAAATGCCATGTGTTTAGGTTAAGGGGTTTCACTCTCAGACCTTAAATCCACTTTTAAGGTAAAATTAAGGGAACGGTTTACAAATTAATTGCCACTTAATTCAAATTAAGGTGTTTGGCATATTTTCAGGGGTAAATTAAGGTAGAGTTACACATATTTTAAGTACATTGTGTTTCATAGTGAGTTAACCACACACACAATCAAACACAGATATTCACACACCAAGGACTGATAAAGGTGCAATATTACTGTGTGTCATTCAATGTCTGCTGCTACAAGGCATCTAAAGTGTGTGTGTGTATACAAATATTTGTGTATACAGCTGTTTTATATTGTTTTTATATATTTTTATAGCTTATCCTGTTTCTACTTTCTTCTCTTGTTCCATCCACTTTGCTGCTGTAAAAATGCAATGTTTCTCACCCATGGGACTAATGAAGGGTTATTTTATGTCTCAGCTCAGAAAAAAAAAACTATTTAATCACAACTTTTGTTAAACCGGTGAGGCTGGGCTGTAAACGCTATGCTACATAGAACCACTTAACAAAGCAGGAACTATAACTATAGTTTTAGACCATAAACCACTTATGCTAAGACACACAAGTACAGAAAACATGTATACATGAATTAACACGAATCTCTCCTAAGACAATTTAACTGTTTGGGCACGTTAAAATATTTGTATTGTTTTTTTTTCTGTACATTGCTTTCGGCTCTCCAAGGCAGAGGAACAAAGTAACCAAAGCTAGCATGCTAAATGCTAGCTATTATGCTAATAGGAAAATAACTATTCTGCTAGAATTGTTTGGGAATATGTCATATATCCTCACTGATTTATGCTCATGGTTGAAAATAATCATTTTGGACCTGAAGCTTCAGAATTTCAGAATTTTCACAAGAAATTGTCTAATGAAAATTCATGAACATGGAACAGGTACATCATGCTAGAATGTTTACCTTTTCAGTCCTCTAAAAACCTGAACAGCTAGTTACACAGCTGAGAAAAGTCAAAGGTGAAAAGAATGTATAATTATTATGACAGCAACAATGTTGCCTAGGCTTGTCAAAATCTCATGAATATAAATATATATGTTTCCTAATTGGGGAACATGCTGGCTGTGTTTGTTAGACATGTTTTCTACTGGATGTCGTTAGATTGTTGAAGTTGTGAAATATTTCTCTTGTAAAACTCGTCACCGAAAAGGCATCTCCAGGTATATTTATCTCTGCTGATTCAAACAGTGGGCTCAGCATGATCAATCAAGCATACCACACATTCTCTTTATTCTGGAGCACACCTACCTAAGACCAACAAACCCTTCCTGTGGGAGTTTTCATATGGTTTTTATATATGTTTACAGAATTTGGCAGAAACTTTAATAAATAGCAACATACAAGAAGTCCACAACGTAATTTGTAGTCCTCAAGCAAAACACATCCTTCACATTACTAAGTCCATACTTGAAATGAAGAGCTGCTAGTAGACTTAAACTCAACCAGAGATTGGGTTAGTCCACCATAGCCCTCAAATCACACAGAAATCACAGTTATTAGTTTATAACATAAACGTGTAATTCTTTTTCTAACACCCAGAATCTTCTTTTTGGGACCCATATGAGAATTTAGGAGTCTTTAGAATGACCCTCACCTCACACACATGTCCTGTAAAGTTTGACACAGTTTTGGGACGATCAGCCATAAAATGTCAAATCTCTACAGTCATAACATGATTCACTACGGTGTGATCCCAGGAAAACCATGGCTCATTATTGTGAAAATCATCCATCCATATTCTACCCCTTAATCCCACACTCGGGGTCGGGGGGGGACTGGAGCCTATCCCAGTTACTATGGGCGAAGGCGGGGTACACCCTGGACAGTCGCCAGCATGTCGCAGGGCCACACATTCACACCTAGGGTCAATTTAGTGTGTTCAATTAACCTACCCCCAATCACGCAGGTAGGAGGAAACCGGAGTTCCCGAAGGAAACCCACGTGGTCACAGGGAGAACATGCAAACTCCACACAGAAAGACCCTGCGCACGACCCGGGAGTCGAACCCTGGACCTTTTTGCTACGAGGCAACAGTGCTAACCCCTGCACCACTGTGCCGCCCGTGAAAACCATTATTGTAATAATTACAATTATAGCATTTGGCAGACTCTAATCCAGAGCAACATTTGCCAGGTTGTACGACAAAAGTAGTCTACAACATAAGAAGGCTGTTCTACGAAGCTACACTCAAATTAACACCCACTTTTCTATCAAGATTCTACCAACTTAGTAACACACCTTAATAAACCCTATTCAAAAAGAAAAAGTCAGAGGTTAATACAAGTTATTTTGTTTCTTTTTTAACAAACCTGTTAATTGGAAATAAAATATATGCAGTAACTTTAAGTTAAGTACAAAGACCTGTAAGGTTTTATTATTTATTATTCTTTCTACTTATTTTTATTTATTCTACTTTATTTTATTTTATTTTTTATAATTTTCATTTTCATTACTATTATTATTTTTATTCTTATTTTATTTCTTATTTCTTTTTTTTTTTTCTTTTTTTTACAATTTTATATAATATTGTGCAAAGTTGAAGAAACACAAGCCTAAAAATTTCATTACAGGTAATGAGGCTACATTGTTATCTGTATATGACAATAAACTTGAAACTTGAAACTTCATATGAATTACTAATTAATATAATATTAACGAATTCGTATGGTTCTTCCTCAGTGTTCTGAGAGGGCGCCCTGTCAGGGCTGAGCCCTTGAAATCCTGCCCCATTCCTGCCCATCCCTTTTGGCACCCTTGGAACTACTTGAAAACACCTAACCTGTGGAAACACATCCACTGAATATTTTCATATAAGAGGTAAGTCTAATCTGTACCTTTCCCAGAATGCCTCATTCCTTTTATTCCCTCATGCTTTATATCCCTTTCACTGAGAGATGAAAGCATAGGGGTTGTGTTGCGTATGCGTGTGCAGGCATGCACAATGTAGATGTGCTCCTCTTTCAGCTCATCTAACAAGCTTTCACCTGTAACCATCTCCTCCCTCTGTCTTTGTCTGTTTCTCTGTCCATCTGGCTGTTTCTCTCTCTCTCTCTCTCTCTCTCTCTCTCTCTCTGTCTCTCTGTCTTCCTATATCCTGTCTCTTTATTTGTCTCTCACTGCCTGTTTCTTCACAATGTTTCTATCTACAAGACTGTAACAAAGAATTCATCTTCTTAATACAAATAGACCAATATAGAATCACCAGGGGTCCTCAACTCAGGAGGTCCAGTGTCCAGCCCAGTTTGGCGATTTCCTGTTAGTATCCAGTTTACTGAGTGTGTTTGAGGAGTGGGTGTTGGAGTGGGTATCACTTTTGGGTTGTGGATTTTGCTGTGTTTAGTTTGCATGTTCTCCTTTTATCTACAAGGGTTTCTACTCAATATTCAACATTTTCTCCACAGATCAGCACATCAGGTTGGAGTTGGAGTTGTTAAATTGCCCCTAAGTGTGAATATGTATCAGTCCTGTGATGGACAGGTGACCTGTCCATGGTGTTTCTCCATTTTTGCCTTAAGAAGTCTCTGTTGTGTTGAGAAAGTCACTTATATGGCCCTGGTTAGGGTAGGTGGCTCAGATAATGGATAGATTAATGTAGTTCCAGCACTTTTAAATGGTAGTGAAAACACACATTTCCAAAGTTACAAACATTTTTCTGACACCAGAAGATGAATCTTTTAAAGTCAAGACATTGTTTGCCTCGCAAACTGGCTGAAATTGCCCTTTTGCATTTGCTGTTTTGACTTCTTTGTATCCTCAAATGTACACTAGCACATTTCCTGGCATTCCCCTGTAGGCATGAACTACTCCTTCATACTGGAATAGACAGGTTTAGACACAATAAAAATGCAAATAACACAAGTAAATCAAAATGTAACAGGTGACGCTCCCACCCTGGGGCCAGAAAAAAATTCCAAGTGTGTCTCGTTATAAAACCTACGCACGAAAGGCCACTGTTTTTAGTGAGGCACACTTGAAGCAACAGTTCACACAAAAATGAAAATTTGATGTTTATTTGCTTACCCTCAGGGCATCCAAGTCGAAGGTGACTTTGTTTCCTCAGCAGAACACAAAC
>JBBKCR010155424.1:0-17346 GCA_037577295.1 Ladigesia roloffi
GAGAGAGAGAGAGGGGGAAGGGGAGAGAGAGAGGGGGAAGGAGAGAGAGAGGGGGAAGGAGAGAGAGAGGGGGTAGGAGAGAGAGAGAGAGAGAGAGATTTATGTGTATACAAAACACAAATTGCCTTGCCACAGTTGGTGGTATGGGGTTGTTTTTTTTATTTTGTATTTTTTTATATATAATATATTATATATATATAATAATTAGACACCCTCAAAAAATAAACTTTCACTGTAGGCAGGAGTTCTGAGAGGCACTAAAATTGACAGCATTGACTGCCTCCTACTTGTCTTTCGGCGCGAGATGAAAGAACAACCCGGTAGAAATGTCTGGGAGGCAACGGGCGTGCTACCCTGTTGATGTCGGCTAATTGCTTTGTTCGATGAATTGACTCTGATGTGAGTTCTCTTAATGAGGAGCAATAACGGTTGCCCCTCTGGCACTTTAGGTGCATCCTTTCTCTCAGATGCCAAGCTGATTCCTTGGGTAAAGAAAGGACGCTCCGTTCTGGTGAACATGCTCCACTCGGTTGGTCAGAAGGGGTACAAACAAGACCAAAATAAGTCGTGTAGGACCTGTACAATCCACTAACCCTTTATCCTTCACACTCATGGTTGAGAAATGGGCCTGTTGGTCCTTTAAAACTAATGTTGGTATGGTTATAATGTATTATGTGAGGAGTGTGGAGAACAGTGTAGCAATGTAACTACTCTGCTCGCCACTTTTGATCCTGGCTAATCAAAGCACCGACACAAGTCTAGACAGTAATGACACAAATCTATAGGGAGTGAAAGAGCAGGAAGGGGAATTTAATCACATTCTGTAGTGTTTGGATGTGTAGCCGGCCCTGTTGAGATAACAACAGGGCTGCACACCACAGTGCATATTCGATTGCAACTGACTGGTGCCCAGACGACGAAAACTCACATCTAAGAGAACAAAGTCTAGTGATTGGTTCTGTTCTGTGGTGTTGGTGAGGTCAGTTAGCTTAGTTAGTGATAGAAAGGTCCAGCCAACCACTTGACCAAATCTTTATATGTATCTGAGAATAGACTAGTGTTGGACAGCTGAAAACAAACAGCTGTGGTGTGTGTTGTACCCGGTATACAGTATTTGTTTTGGGGCTGTCCCAGTCATGAATCAATTTTGGTAGTTTCTTTGGTTTTGTCTCCTAAATGATTTTACCCATTTACATACCATCGTACGTCTACATCCATGTTGAACATAAGTTTTATAAGAGATCATCACTGTTATAAGAGATCATCACACTTTAGAAGGCATTAGTTGTCACTGAGCCACTGCTGGGCGGTTCTTGTCCTTGAGTCAACCCCACCCCCCATTTTTAACAATCCCCACTTCCTGCTCGCCAATCAGTGAGCCTCCTTAAGACATAAATTGCCAGAATGTGTTAGACCGTTAAATAGACTATTGAAATTTTGAATACCATGGAACATCTGAAGGTTGAATTCACCCAGCCTCCACCTCCTTTGTAGTAAATTGACTGGGCTGTTATGCTCGTTTTATCTATGGGAGGTTAAAGCTCAGTTAAAAACCAATCACTTTGTTGATTGCCTCTGAGTACCTTCAGAGTGACCTGACTGTACAAACAAACTGCTTGGACTGCAGAGTAGGCCCTTATCAGTTGGATCTTCAGAGAGGGAAGTACCTGGTTTGATACCAGGTGAGATTGACAAGCTCATTCTGACCTCAATTACATCATTGTATCCCTGGCTTTTTATCACTGTTTTCAATTGGCACAGAGGCCGCTGTCCCATTGAACCCTTTTCACTTAATGATAAGCACTTTACGCCCACAGTCTGTAAAATGTGTGTAACTCGAACCATGCCAGGACATATCTGGTAAAAACTGTGCTGTGTGTGTGTAGATGTCTGGTATTGTATGGGCACTTGCAGTGTGGTTTAAGACCAATGAGAAGTGGCTGTATCCAATAAACCTGTCTTCTCGTAGCCCCCGTCTTATACGTGGGCTGCATATGTGGACTGTTATGTGGATGTGATACATCGACATAGGACCCAGCACAGAGCCCTGAGGAACCCCTGTATTCCAGATTTGCCATGAATTGCATTGCAAAATCTGTAGTATCATTGTCTTGGCAACTGTCAGACGTTTACCAGCACTTTGTCTCGTCTAGGAAGCCTGACCCTGTGATTTAAATGACTATTTTATTTACAGAGTAAGAATTTGGCCCCTTTTCCTCATGACTGAGCACTGAAGCCAGCGAGTAGCGGTCGGCCTACGGAAGGATTAATGTGGTCCATACTGTGACACAGCTTCCCCCAAGATCGACAGCAGCTCTCTGTAACCTTCAACCCTTCCCTGCCTTGTTTTCCATAACCTTCAGTTTGACCAGCTGCTCCTGACAGGCACTGAAGTCATATTTTATCTACCTCTTCATGGACATTACTGCTGAATGCAGAAATGCTTTAAAAGTATTTAAACACATTTTAAAGTGTGGTGTGACATGTATTGTGTTGTGATAACCCAGTTTTGTTTCACTGAGCAGTATTGCTTATCAAGAGTCAGATTTCTTGCTTCATATATATGATGTCCTTTCTGGCTGAAGAAGATCCTGTCTCAGCACTTCTTCTCCACAAAGTTGTATGAATATGGGCCCTGTCCTGTGGCTAAAACACTGGAGTGTTCTTCTGTTTTATATGGAGAACCCACTGGAAAAATTACACTGCTGCTGGTATTCACACAGCATTACGGCATTGTGCCAGTGTGTTCAGTTTGGACTGTTTGCCCAAATTGTGTATAATGTATATCAAAGGAAATCTGCCAAACGGGCCATTTTGAGTTGACTTTGTGATGTCATAAAAACATTACATTAACACACATGCCTGTATTCGTACATAGATCAGTTTAGCTCTACCCATTGATGCTGAAGTTAAAAGAGGTGTCTCAGAACAATCAGAGCCTTGTGTAAAAATGAATTATGAATTCTTTGCATACCAAAATTCATGAAAACTGTGAGGTATGGGCCCATTAATGCACCACAATAGCTGGTTTGCAGTAATTTTTGATTTCTCATGATGGTTTTGCCAGTTTTGCTGACCCTCTCTGATTCTTTGGTTCTGTCAGGTGACATTCAGACATTAGTCACGTCTGGATTCAGATTGAGAACATTTTTTTTGGTCAGCTCTCTTGTGCATGAGCTAATGGTATCTCACACACTTGCCCAAGAAACAGCTGAGCGGCTTTGTTTCTCCTGAACTGGGAGGAACATTCTTGGCACCATACAGACACTGAAGTGTCCTCTAATTAAAGCTTGCAAATCCATGCTTTAACCTCCTAGCCATCTTTCATTCCAGAGCTGAACATCAGCAGTGGCTTTGTGAACTGGAACTGGCTCTGAATGTATGAATGAACTTTGTGAAAACAGTGATTTGGTCCAGATGAGGCAGAGAAAGTTGGCCTAAATGGATCTCTGTGGTCGCTGAGGGAGCCGTTGTTCACTTTTCAGCAGCTACACTTTTGATTGTCTGTGTTTCAGCTTGCAAGCGCTGATCTTTCCTGAGGCAGCTTCATGTCTGACATATGCTGTCATAATTACTGACACTGTTCCCTTTCACACATGCTGGTTTTTGACTAAGATAAAAGGAATATATAATATATAATGTACACACTGTTCCACAAACCCCAGATGTGGTTGATCCGCTGAGACATGTTTGGATGCTTCTTTACTTTAGAACCAGAGCTGTAAAGCACTAACATAAAAATGTCGCCAAACCATCTCTCGATTTACAACCAGCTCTTCATTAAAGTGGAATCAAACTTGCAGATGTGGTTTAGGACACATTATGACTGACTGTATGCTGTGAATGAAACATATTCAAATTAATTATATGATTTATAGTTCCCTGATGATATAGATAGTCTGTTTATTGATACTCTTGGGGTCATGTCTATTCTGTACATTTTCCTCTTCCAGTGTACTTCTGTTTTAATCTGTGTGGCTGTTTATGCCTGCTGGGTACAGCAAGTAGCAGTCCGACTGCACTGAAGGTGTATGTGTGTGTGTGTGTGTGGTGGAAACTGTGATGCTGCACTTCATCACGGCAGGTATAAAGCATGTTCAGTTTATCCTGATTTGTGGTGTTTGGTAGCTATTTCATAGCCATTTATCTTGAGGATACAAAAAAAACTGTTAAGGCCTCGAATATAATATATGAAAATGGTTAATGCGATGCATATTTGGGCTTAAATTTAGTGTCGTGACAGATTTACCTCTCAGGACAAGCAAACCAAACAGCCGTTTTTTTTTTTGTCAAAATGAGTAAAACTGCCTTATGTGGCAGAGAAGCTCTTCAGAATAAAATGAATAATAAAATGACACGCCATTACTTTGTAGGGGAAGTGAGGACAAAAACTTTACTTTTTGTTGCCAAAAATATTTTTTTGGAAATGATGTCATTACAAATAGCCTTTTAATCTCTGAAAGTGAGTTTGATGGAGAAGCTGTCATGTTGCGGACTCAGAAACGAAATTTGTCCATTTCCCCTCTGGTGCAGAGTTAGTGGGCTGCAGGCTTCTGGAGTCTCTTTGACCTGTGGGTGTTGTGATGATTGTATGATGGGCACGTTGAAGAATAAAATCTATACAGTGTAGTATCACAGCGTTGTTGATACAGTGACACCAAGTATTGACCTTTAATATTATTAAATAACTTGATAAACTATTTTTCTGACATATGTCTAATCTGATAGCCTTTGAAGACCACAAAGTGGTGCAAGACCTCATCCTTCTCATTGTCAAGACCATGCAGGAACTTTACATAATGCGCCATCTGCATGCAAGTCAAAGACTTGCAGTAATATTGCATGGTTGTCCAAAAATTGCCGTAGCGTCATATCGCCCCTGCGGTGTTTCACACCAAACATGTGTGTTTTCCCCTGTAGCATGTAGTCTAAGCTACCGTTTGTTAGTAGTTTGAGTGATGTAACTGGTTATTTTCATGAAAAATCAATCGTTCTCTCAGTGGTGCCATGGCAGCGTGTTGGTGTAATCTGCTCTCGCATTACATTATTGATCCCTCCGGCAGTGTGTACGCGAAAGGGCGTCATGTTTCGTTTGGCCCACCCTCAGAGCAGCGAGGCGAGGCCGGCAGAATGGCCCTGATGTGTAACGGACACATGTGGTTGACATGAGGGGATATCAGTGTCCATATCTTGGCTTACTGTATTTCACCCATCCTGTATAGGAACGGCACACGGCACTCTAAAAATACACAGCCCCCTCATACACACACACTAACAGCTCTTCACCACCTCAACGCACCATAATTCGCTACTGTTGTCGCAGTAAACAGCACTATTTTACATAAATTTTGTGTGCTTGTGTGTGTGCTTATGTCAAAATACTAGGGCTGTTAAAAATGCCATTTTTTGAGCTTCGAATATTTGGTAGTGAAAAACATAGAATACTCAAGGCATCGGTGGGAGGTTGGATTCAGAAATCCATATTTTCAAAGTAGAATTATAAGTAAACAAACCGCTAAACACAGCTTTTCTTTTTCTGCCTCAATAGCCACATGGCTAACCAGATAGCATCTTCACTAAAAGCCACAAACCTCGACAAATCTAAAACTAGCTCGAAGGCATTTTTCTACCACCAGCCAGCTGTAAACACTGGCGGTGAAGTGCAAAATAAACCCTTTATCTTACTTTTTCACAGTAAACCACGTAGCTCCTGGTTGCGTCTCTCTGGGACTCTCTAGGCCCGTCATTTAAAAATTCTCCTCTAAAATCCTCAATGCTCGTCACAAATCACCAAGTTGTTAGACCCGGAGCACATTTTAATACTCTGCAGCTCCGTTAAAGACAGACGTGCATTTTAACGCTCTCCGGCTCTAATTGTTTACAGCTAATACCTCCGGGGGTTGAAGGGGTTGTTGGAAAGGTCTCCTGGACTTCTATTTTACTGTGAAGTTTGAGGCGGATTGGTGCCTGTTTAGTGGATCTATGTGGTTCGGAAATCCTGGGGGTCAAAAATAATGGGACAGCTTTTTTTTCTTCTTCTTCTTTCGAATACTCTAATCTCAAAATGAAAACTCGAATGCCGTCCCGCCGAATGAATATCCAAGTATTTGGTTACAGCCCTACAAAATACCAAGTTTTACTCTTGAATGGCAGGGTTTTTATGCTTTGTATTTAAAGCATCTGTCTAGTCACTTTAAAATGTGCTGTAGTAATAATCCATACCCTCTGTTGGACCTGGAAGGAACTGTAGATGGGCTGTGATACAACATTTACAAATGATAAATGTCTTTTCTTTCATTTTCAAGTTAAAATGACCATCAGATAATTATTTTTAAACATTTAAATAAAAAATAATTTAGTTAACTAATCAAACATAGCCGTGCATTTAGCATCATATAGGGCTCTCGACCTGTTGGAGTTTTTACTGGTCTAGATGAGCTGGGTGTAAACAGAATGAGTGTATTTGAAGTAAATTGGGCAGGTCTAGTGTGACAGGTGAGTGTGTTTTGCACTGGTACCAGAAGAGCTACCACATTTTCAGGAAAAAATAGTGTTCCGACATTTTGTTTATAGCTTTTTTTGCCTCACGAATGAGGAATGAACAAAAGTCCTATCCGTGTAATGCGTTTCCACTTATAATCTTGTTCTCTGTATTATGTAGAGTTGTCTTGCCCACTCTTGCGCAGCACCCTATTCTTGTATCCCTCAGTATTTCTCCATAAGTGGTGGTTATTCCGAGGTGGAGATAGCTCGGTAATAGCCTTCCCTACATAATTCAATTACCTGCCTGTGTAGAATCCATTTTCTGGGCCTTGGCTGTTATTGGCCTTTTTGATATACTTGTAAAAACATCTTAATGCCCTTTTCAGGTATTCTGTTTGCAGGGGCTTATATTAGAAGTGGTTATATTTCCTTTGATGTTAGGCACATGGTTTGGGTGGTATGTGTTGTGTGGGGGTTGAGCTGCAGTGTAATCTCCCGTGGTTTCCCCCAGGCCACACGTGTTCCCCCTAAAATGCGGAGAAGCCACCGTGGCGGCCTCCCTCTGCAGAGCCTGGTTTTGCTTCACTAGATCAAGTGATATTTTCCTCTGATTTAACCCACCAATTACAATCCCTGCGTGTCCACAGCCTGCAGGCCCAGTGTTGATCGGGCTTTTTCCATTTCCTGAGAAAGTGAAATGTGGGATGTTTAAAGGGGACCTATTATGCAAAACTCACTTTAGTTTTAAGGGGCCTATGGGCTGCTCAAAACATGTTCATGAAGTTCTTTGCACAAAATCACTCTCACATGATATTCTTCACAGTTTCAGACCCTTACAGAATGAGCCATGTGGACGGAGGGCCCCCATATGACATCAGGTGGAGGCCAATTTGCATAGAAACTCCCCTCTTCTGTTAAGACCCCACCCACAAGCCTGTTGCTAGTTACGTTTTTTAAGCGGCCATTTTGGGTCTTTGCAGATTTATGTGGAGTTCAGCCATGCCTGACCACTGCTGTGGCAAACTCGTTCCAAACAATAAAGTAAATGCTATTATTTAAGGCAAAGGATTTGGTGTGAAAACACACCAATAACAGTTTAAATGTGTGTTTTGTTCCTGTGGATGTAGACAGTAAGAGGGCGCTCTGCTGCGCCCCCCAACACCAGATCCGCCATTACGTCTGCTAGTTTTACAAACACGGATAAGCTTATTTGCACCGAAACTGTGAAGAATAAAGTTGGTGATATCTCTTTATGTGAGAGAGATTTTTTGCAAATAACTTCCCAAACTGTTTTTTGTGAAGCCCATAGACCTATTAAAACTAGTTTTTTTGCATAATAGGTCCCCGTTTAATTAGATGTGGCGCAATTCTAAGATCCTGAAAGCTTCAATGGAGCACACAGAACGGCAGAACTTCCCAATCTGTCTGTGGTGACTGATCTGTGTTGCATGGAAAGGGCCAAACAAACATAATGGTCCAGACCATATATCGACCAGCCTTACTGAATATTGTAGGTCACCACACATGATAAGTACTGTTTCTGTTAAAGGTGTGATCTGTGATGGCTCAGTGGATAAGGATGAGGAACTTCATTATGAGGAACTTTAATCCTGAAGGAACTTTTTCTCTATACCTAATCTCTTTTCCCCGAAACTTCAGTCGTATGTTTCAGTATTGATGCTGAAGGATGAAGGAGGGGATCGAGACAAAAGGCAGACTCCTTTGTGTAGAGGTCAGGGTCACTGCCTGTCCCTGGTGGACACTTGAAAAGCGTAGTGGTGCAGTGACTAATGAGCGCTCGATGAATTTAGCATAACCCCCTGACAGAGGGGTGGAGGAGTATGGGAGAAGGCAAAAAGAAGGGCTTTGTGGTCTCATGAAGCTCTAAATTGTTGTTCTAGCTCAGTGCATACATAGATTTTTCATTTCCATCACCTTGACCTGGCAAAACACCAAGCTGTTCAATTTATGTTGAATCCATCTCCGGTCTTGCTTCAGTGTTCAACGGTTGAATAAATTCCCTGGCTGATAGAAAAGTGAAGGCTTCACAGAAAAAACTTCACACCTCTCTGACAGCCTTTGAATTCCACCAACTTTTGCTTCAGGGTTCAAGGCTGATATATGCATGGGGGTCAGTTTGGTTGATAGTGGAAACTAAAGGTCGACCAATATGGGTTTTTCTTTTAGAAATCAGGGTTGGCTGATTGCTGATTTGTGACTCTGATTATTTTATTGTTTTTATTTTTTGGGGTGGAAGATATTTGGTCTATTAGTTAGCCAATGCCGATTATGTCAAAATGTCGGTCCTATTCGGCTGATACACAGTCTTCGGCAAAGCTTATTTGTTGAACAAAGAATTGGAGAAACTGTAATATTTTTTTGGCAACTGGGGTGTAATTTGGGGTATGAGTGTATTTGTTGACCTGCAGAGGATCCTTTCAAAGACTCCTGGGGATGACCTTTACAAGTCTTTCAATTCAGGATTGAAGCTAAAGTGGCCCTTGACAAAAGTGGTGTGGACATGTCCCCTGCATGAATTATGTCTATGGTTATAGGTTTAATCACACCATGACAGCCTCATTCCACATATTTATTATCTATTCTATCTTCTGACTGACTGGCTTCACCACTCTTCAGCTTCACTTTCAGTGTCCACATCCAAGCAACTGAACTATTGTCCAAACAGTATTCAGGTACTCCAATGAGGTGATGGAGCTTCATAGTCTCCTGCTGCCGTAAGAAATGTTAAACCCTCTGGGAAAGGAAAAGCACAGCACTGCTCGCCTTGTACTAACAGACCGAGAGATATCCATACAGGCGGCAGTGGAAGTTTGCACTATGCTAGCAGTATTAAAATGCATAGACCAGAGCAGGTTTTCAGTGCATCTGACTGAAGTTACAAACTTGCCATCTTTTGTTTAACTGGCTCTGGGATAAGGGTTGGGGGCAAACTGGGGTTCTGTAACCTCTGTCATTTAGACCCCGACTGCAAATTGGAGGTGATCCACTTGAGATTGGGGTTGAGAGTTGTTGAATATTCATCCAAGATTTGAATGTGAAACTACGTGATGGTTCAGGCGAATATGAGCACGGCAGAGTCTTGGCTTCCCAAAGAAGCGGGCTGATTTCCCTGGAGGATGCAGTGACGGATAAAGGAAGTGACACGGCGCAGGGCGCCTTCTGTTATGCCGAGGCCGAAAGAGAGGAGAAAGTATCTCACAGGTGCTGAAGTAATTGGCTTGCGAAGCCCTTGGGTTGACTGACCGCTGCCGCTAAGAAAGAAAAAACACTGCAGCTCTTTTCATTTACATTTTCGTCCACATTCCAGTATGAATATTTGGAAGTGAATGGAGTCTGTCCAAGTCCAAGCCACCCCCCCACCCCCACCCCCCATTTAATTGGCAATTATGCAGTTTTGCAAGCCTGCCATGTTGGACTTGTGGTGTGGATGAGGCATTTGACTTGAATTTTATGTAAATACTGGCTTTTATGTATTTATGTAAATTAGAGCTGCACTAATGTGGGAAATTTTCCATGTAGGCTACATCTGCAGATAACGATACTGAAAAGTAAAAAAACAAAATGCAGAATTTGGGACAAAATGTTTTGTATTCAATGTAACTTGGGTAAACTTTATTCCTAGAAGCTTTAGAACGAGGCATTTTAGCACAGCATTCATCTAAATATTCAGTTTTTCAAGAGCATAACACATTATTGAATATTGGTCAAATCGGCAAATTTTTGCCAATACATTTATGATTATATAATCTCTAATGTAGGTTCTATCAATATTTATCATCAGGACTCCCTAATTGGTGTGGAAGTAGCGTGCCTGCCTGGTCAGGGATTCAAACCCTGATTTCCTAGTTACGATTTGAGATGAAATATTTAGTCTTGTGAGCTAAACAGTTGAAGTTAATTTTCAAAACTAGATGCATAATTGTATTCTCAACCATGGATTAGTACTCATAGACAATGTTATAAGAATCTTTCTATTAACTTAGGGCTTTAAGTGAAAAAATGGGTTTTGATAGCTTTCTTAATTAAACAATAGGATATATCACCCTCTACATTTCCTGTAATATATTACAATTTGTCAGGATGACCATGTGGATCGTATAAGCTTCATATAGTATTAGAGTGCCTCATGGAGTGTATTTGCACTTAAACAAAAAAAGGTCAAATTACACCCTTCGCTTATTTGTCATAATTGATTTTGTGAACTATTGTTTGCAGCATTAGAAGAGTTTTTTGCATTTGCTAGTCGTAATGTTACACATTTCTTGTTATATTGGCTGAAACACGAAGAAAATTGCATTAGTATAGGTTTCATCCTTATAACGTTAAGGTCCTGCTCGGTTGCTGGCCAGTATCATGGACACCATTGACCAAACAGATGAGGCCCCTCTGTGTGTCCGACTCTACGTCCTTTGTTGAGGCAGAGCTGTAAAAACTGCGGGTGTTCTATTCAGAGGACTCTTTGAGGAGAGAGTAGTTTTAGTGCTTGACAAATTGGCTCAGTGGTGTGTGGGGGGGTTTATGGCTTGCTGTGTTTACCGCAGTAACCTTTAGGATTCTGCAAGAGAAAGGTGCAGACACAAAGCCTTTCACCCCCAGCTTTGACCTTTCACCCGACTTAGACTGAGCTGAGAACAGAATTGAATTAGCGGCTAAATGGATCAAGCACATCTGGAATTGCGCTAAAATAACTCTAACAGCATGTTTCATCACAGAGATTAACCGGGCCTGTTTAATAGGGCTTGTGTAACACAGTATGTCAGATGTTACATTAAAAACATTGGAGTAAATGTTTTATTACATTTTAAAAACTGCACTACTACTTCATAAAATGTCATCATATTTAGCTACATGTGTGTGTCAACCAGAGTGGGATGTAGTGGGGTGGGGGTTGGGCTGGAGTAATGTGTTGCCACGATTCCATTTAAGCAACAGGGTCAGTAATAATCCGAAAGATATCTGCAGCTATTGCCTGTTCTTATTAATTAGAGGTCGGGGCCCATTCATAAAGCAGTCAGGGCTGTAGCCCCCAATGCCCAGGCCTAATGACGTCCCTGGTGTAAAATGATATTCAATTGCCACTCTAATGGGTACATAGTATATTCAGCGTTTATAATGTCTAATATGCCATACTTAACGCATCATAATACATAAGACGTCATTTTGTTGGATCATCTAGTGCATTATAGAGCTGGAGTCACCATTATACACTTTAAATACACAGTGAATTCTAACATTGGTTTATTTTCAGTCATTTAAAAAATTTGCATAAGAAAGCTAGTCCCAAAAGTTATAATTTTTTCACACACATCACAGTAGTACACGTGGATAATTTGGTCTGTGTGTGAAGGAGAAATGGAAAAAGTAGTGACACAAGCTTCACTTGTTCTAAGAAATGTAATGCAGTTTGATTGGAAAAGCTACCAGAACTGGACGAGGATGGTTAGGCATCTTTAAATCCTGTACAGAAAAAAGGTGGTGTTCAAATTCAAACAACCTGTTTTTGCCTCACGCCTGCAAGAAGCATGCATTCGGAATTGGGCCATGAAGCAGATTTTTAAAGCGACTCTGGTCTCCAGCAGAGGTGTGGTGATTGCTGGAAAGGAGAGAGCAGATGAGAGATGACAGGAACAGCTGGACACAACACAGAGATATTTGGTCATAGTTGTGACTTCACACCTGTGAACGAAAGAACCATTGAAAAAAAACTGCAGATTTAGGGTCTGAAGGTACGAGACAATGTACCTAACAGGACACTACACCCAACAACTCCACTGATGTAATCTGTATCTGTAATAATATTGTTTTTAGACATCGACTGCACTAAATGTTATCTTGTCATTGTACTTTAGTTGCTCTTGTATTTTGTCCTGTCTGTACATATGTAGTCTTGTGGTGTTTTTGTCCATGTGTTAATCCTGGAGGGGCATTCTTTCATTTCAGAGTACTGTGTTTATTGTTCATGTGCCTGTAGACCTACTTGACTTAAGAGACACCTTGTAAATCTGGCTGCTCAAACAGAGTACAAACAGCGTAAAGCAATGAGTGAGCTAAGTGTGTATAAGTGTGTTTGGGTCCAGATCAAGAGTAATGTGAGCAGAGGCTAGCAGGGGTGCAATGGAGAGAGTACAGTTGCACTTGGGTACGTTACTGGACTCTGGTACGTATGTCCGAATACACACTTAATTTGCCTGGGGCCAAAGTTATGTAGTAAGCAGACTAGCTATGCTAAGGCTAACTAGCTCCTCTCTCCTAGTTAAGGTGCCCGTATATCCTATTTAAAAAAAAAATGAAATGGCTAGTGCATGCTAATTACCATGCTAACACATTTTTTATTTTATATTTTCAGCTGCATTTGTGTTTTCAATCCTTTTGCCTTCCTGAATTTTGCTTTTTAAGACAGATGCTTGTAGTCCCTTTTATAGTATTCGCACCATCATGGATGAGACAAAAGGAACCGCTCTGTATGCAGTAAAGGCAGCTGGGAGAAAGAGTGTGATGAGTGTTGGGGTTTAGCCAGGCTCCGGTGAGGAAAAGAAGTGGCGTTATCACGGATTCTGGATAATAAGTGGGCTTTAGCCTTTCTGCCCGCCAGCAGAATATCACACCTCTCCGCTCAGGAAGAAGATGACGATAGGAGATCGTGGACAGGAGCTCATATATATGAGTTCTACAGATTGGTGACAGTGCCAGAACGATATGAGCAGGATGTAAAACATAGAGGAAACTGTGTTAAAGTGTGATTCACTTCTCCTAACCTCTCCGTTTTAGCTGTGAGAGGTATTTTTATTGGATTACTCATGTCTTCAGTATTTTAGCCTTGTAGTGTCCCTTTTGGGTGGTGGGGGAGTCGTGGTAGTGGTGGCGGGGGGGATTTGTAGCTGGGAGGCTGTCTGGAAGAAGGCAAACCTCTGCATTCAGGCAAGTCTGGATTATTTAATGTGGTCAAAATTTTTTTTATTTCTTCTTTATAGAATCTAATGATCAAGAGAAGCTGGAGGAGGTACCCTCAAGAGCAGGGCTGGGCAATTACTTTCTAAAGGGGCCACATGAATAATCTGAACTGTGTTGGAGGGCCAGACCAGTGGTGACATTAATTCAACTCAATATTAGTTTCTCCATTGTAAAAAAAACCCTAAATTTTGATATGCTGCTACTACACGTTACTAACACATAAAAATTTGACACCAATACAAAGGATGGTGCTCAATAATCTATATTATTTTCTCATGAGACCATTGTGCCAGTTCTATGCAGAGGAGAGCTTTACGACTAGCATCGTTCAATAGGTCTCAAAGAGCTGAGGGTCTGTGTAATCTCACGGCACAAGGTTGTCCCCTGGCCGAGCTATGGGGGCAAAATGTTCAGTGACCGCTGTTTTTTAATGCTGCCTGCCACTTTTTTACTCCTTAGACAGCTAGGGGTAGAGCCTCGGGCCTCCAAGGCGCCAAAGCTCCCCCTGGCTCTGTATTGGTGATAATGTAGTGAATCAGAAGAGCCGACTCCCATTGAGTGAGAGCCGTCTCCCCGCTTTATTTCCTCTTTATTTATCTCTCTCTCTCAGTGGCTCAGATCTGCTCACGGCAGAACTTTTGTTTTAATAGGCATCGTGGCGGCCTTGTGGCCAATCACATGTGGAGATAGAAGATAATATCATTATGTGAAAACAGAGGGGGTTCTTTTTCTGTTCTTTTTCTTGTTTGCAGTGGTAAATTAAAATCTATATTTTATTTAAATATAAAAGTAACAATGTTGCTTTTGTAACAGAACAAATACACAAAATTAGGAAATTACAAGTGCTCATAAAAAGGCACTGTATGCAAACGTGTTTATCAACACACAAAGCATTTAGAATTGCTAATAATTGTAGTCTGCCAGGGATTTCTGTGAACTGGCAGATGATAACTGGCATTTCTGTATCATTACCAGTGCTAAATGCTGTCAAACGAGCCGGACAGGGATGCCCAAAGGGCTCTATGTGGCCCACGGGCCGTGAAATGCCCAGGTCTGTTCAAGAGGAACCAAGGTTCTAAAGGGGAACATCTGGGTGACATTATGAAGATGAGTAAAACCTGGAGGAAAATGTGTGCAGAGGTAGAGTCTGTAAGAGCAGCTTCTGCTGAAGTCTGTGTGAGTTGTAGTAGTTTGTTCTGAGGTTGGGCAGCACATGCAGGTTATTCAGGGTCAAACCTTGACCTGTATGTACTCGGACTTGACTTGGAATCGACTTGACAAAGGTGGTTTTGAATACAGCTCTTTCAGCGTGATTTCCAATAAATTTTCATACTCATTCATTCAAATAACTCCATCCTCATGTAATAATGCATCAGAGAGATAGTCTCTCGCTCTCTCTCTCTCTCTCTCTCTCTCTCTCTCTTCCTCTCTCTCACTCCCCCACAGCCCCTCCCTCCCTCCCCCCTCTTTCAGGGGGATTCAGTTTAAGCCCCACAAGTCTTTTGGAACTCACCTGCTTAGTTATTTCTAAACAGACTTATTCTAAGATAACAGATGGGAACCAGTGCTTATGGAATGGAAGGGATGAGCTCATCATGCTGGCTCGAACATTCATTCACAAAAGGTCCTGAACAAAAATCTGGCTAATGATAGGTATTTGTGGTTTGGCCTACATGAAACTTCTTGTGATGTCACACTAACTTGCACAACACAAGGCATTCATTTGGCCCCAAATCTGATTGACACATGTCTATCATGTTGTCACTGGAGCTCTGAATCTAATGTAGCTTACACAAACTATATAAAAAGTGTCTGGAAGTTTTCAGTAACCTTCTAATAATCACCCACTGTATGAGCCAAGATGTACATTAGTTTTATCTGGGTTTTGATGAAATCTCGCTACTTAAGTTTCCACTGTCTATAAAAGTTATATCATTACTATTGTCAAGTTTTCTCTGAAACGAATGAGTCGACTGGCAGAGTTTGACCATAACTCCTCATTAGTCATTGGCTACAGGCTACAGGCACAATAAACTTGTCTCTGCTATGAAGATACAAAGCCCTGTAAAGGGGGAAAGTCCCTCTGGAAGCTCATCATAAAAGAGCTCAGTAAATGGGGTGTACGTTTGAGTGTGCACTCGCCGTGCCGAAGAAGCTTAATGGTTGCCTCTATAACCTGGAGGGCGGGACTTGAAGATTGAAGGATTCCTTTGTCTGCCTGTGGCATTCCATCTATTCTGTTCCCTATCTCTGGCTCACCAGGCTGGCATTCAGAGTGGGTGTCTGAGCCGACAGCCAAACCATTGAGAAGATGACGAGACTGGTAATGGCGCAAGGACTCTCCGCTGCGAAGGAGTCTCTGAAAAATTATGTGAGGTCATGATCATGTGGAGAAAGAAGGGTTTTGAGAACATTGAGAAGACAAATGTGACATTTGACACTTCCACATCTTAAACGTCTTTGTATATTAAGCACCATTCATAAAGTATGCAGTGGGGTTTTGGGGACACATAAAGAGGGTATTCTTACTGAAGTTCATGCATGTTGCAGAACGAATAACTGCGCAGGCTGGCAGAACGTATATTGTAATTGTTTGCCTGTTTTGTGTCCCAGAACAAGCTAGCAGTTTGTCTAAGCTGCAGAAATAGCACCCAGGCTACTCCCACAGATGTTTTGGGGCAACATCGTGACCATACACTTAGACTACATTGAAAAGAGTGTAAATTCTAAAACAAATTTCAAATCTTAGGCGAAGAACTTAAAATCAATTTTATAGCTTGGAGAACATTGCATATAGATTAAGGCTGCTCAAATAATCATTTTAAATTCGCAATCTCTATACTTCATTTCATTTCTACAACATTTGCACTCAAGTACTAGTTTGGGCAGTTTCTTCCCTTTCAATGATGGATCCACCACCTGAGTGCTAGTTTCTCATTCTTGTTGAGAATTATCACAGAGCTAAACTTGACGTCCCTCCTTATACAGTACAAGGCAGTTTGAGGTCCAGTGTGTAGACGGGGCATGATCTCAAATCAGTTTCGACAGTAAAGAACCAGCTCTTGGCCGGAAACACCTGTTTAAGAGAGGCACCAGCACCATCTAATCCAAAGCCAATAGCAACACTTGTGAAGAGATCATGTAGTCTGCCCTTATTGTTGACGTGATGAAAGATAGCATTGCTTGGAGCCTGGAAATGTATTTATTTATAAGACAAAAGAAGTGACCTATTATTTTGGCTCTTTGAAGGAAGAGCAAACCGGTTTTTCAAGTATAACCAACGAAAGGAGGTGTGAATACTTTACAATGTAAATTAACAAGGTGCTTTGAGTAGCAGTAGATGGCGAGCCATGATCATCAGTGGCCAGCTTGCTAAAAGGCTCCAGCATTTTCAGAAGTTGGCTCTCATAACTGCAGTTTATGAATTTACTCGTGGCTACACCATAAAATAGCATACGAAGAAGGAATGTTATTTGGACATCTGTTCATTTTAAATGTCAGTGTTTAGAGCTGCACACCACTGTTAACCTGGCAAACCTGTACTTTGCTGTACTTTGGACAAATACTTAAACAATGATAGGAATTTCTTTATCCAAACACAGCTGAGATGATCATAATAGCTAGAGCTTTATTTTGTCCTGCACTTTTAATATATCTGAGCATGTTGTCAGCTCTTTGTGACGATCCAGTTCTACATCTCCAGTCAAAACTAATACATTTCCACACTGTCAGCAAAGGAAAAGTTGCGAGACTTCTATGGATTTTCTTCAAGTTCTCCTGCTGAAGTCTGAGTATACAGTGGGGAAAAAAAGTGTTTAGTCAGCCACCGATTGTGCAAGTTCTCCCACTTAAAATGATGGCAGAGGTCAGTAATTTTCATCATAGGTACAC
>JBBKCR010155470.1:0-17338 GCA_037577295.1 Ladigesia roloffi
TATGTGCTATAAGTGGTCCCGTGTGCTATAAGTGGTCCTGTGTGCTATAAGTGGTCCCGTGTGCTATAAGTGGTCCCGTGTGCTATAAGTGGTCCCGTGTGCTATAAGTGGTCCCGTGTGCTATAAGTGGTCCTATGTGCTATAACTGGTCCCGTGTGCTATAAGTGGTCCCGTGTGCTATAAGTGGTCCTATGTGCTATAAGTGGTCCCGTGTGCTACAAGTTGTCCCATGTGCTATAAGCTCTCCTGTGTGCTATAAGCTCTCCTGTGTGCTATAAGTGGTCCCGTGTGCCCCTCAGGAAGTCAGTGGTGCAGCTGAAGCTGCGGGAGGTGGAGCAGAAGACCGAGAGCGGATCGTCAGATGACTCGTCATGCGACCCCTCAGCGTACTGCCTGCAGGAACCCACCGTCGCCCCATCCACATCAAAAGGTCAGCGCTTCGCACCCAGCTCACACACACATCTATAACCTTTACAACACTGTTAATGTTATTAGCACTATCATTATTAATAACATATATTCATCAAATTACCTGGGTTTCATATCACTGTACTATTATTATTATCATAATTAACATTCATTTTCCCATTTTTTTTTGTTTTATTGTTGATCATTTATATTGTATTATTAATTCCTCAATAATAACAATGTGTTCTCATTTGAAATTTACATTTTTCTAGTCTCAAATTATTATTATTACTATTGTTGTTGTTGTTGGGTTTGTTATTATAAATAATAATATATGAGAACAGTAATAAAATCGTATTCCTCTTCTCATTCCCATTATTATTATTGTGGTTGTATGGTCACTTTCCATATTATTATATTTTAGACATAATTGTATTATACATAATCATCACAATTACAGTGGTATTAAAATATAAGTTATTAAAAAAAAGATAATAATTATTATTCTTATACCATTATTGTTATTATTATGGTTGTTGTTAATAAACTATTATTGATAACATTATAAATAATAATAATAATACCAACTAGTAATAAAATGAAGATCATATTATTATTACTACTACTGTCAATAATACTTTAATTCTAGCAATAAGGCAGAGTTTGCTGCTTTTATTATTTTATTATTTTATTATTATTATATATTAACATTTTATTACTATTTTAAGATTATGATGAGCTGAAGGATATTTACACACCTGCTTTTCTCTGTCAGATGTGTGTGAGAGCGACACAGACAGTGATGGAGAATCGAACAGGCCGATTTCTCAGACTGACGAAATCTCCACCACCAGCCAGGAGCCCACCCAGCAGACCCCCGATCTCACGACCGAACTCAGCGGCAGCAGCTGCAGCGGTAAAAACCCCGAGCGGACTCGGAGCCCCGAGTGTGTCCCTCCCCCCGTCCCGCCGGACCCCGAGCAGCTCAGAGTGACTCATTGTGTTCCTCACTCCGGCCAGGACGCGCTCCCTCACGCTCACCGCTGCTGCGTCCCGCTCTCCGGCGCTGTGGGGCCGCCGTTTGTGAGCGGCGTCCTGCCCGGTCACGCCCACTTCCAGCTAGTCAGGAGCTTACCGCCGCTGATGGCCGCCGGACCCCTGGCACCGTGGCTCACCGGGTGGCCAGCTGAACTGGAGGCTGGAGGCAGAGCAGCCCTGCACCAGGACGTCCTGCGGCTTCAGGAGCTCGGACCAGCGGCTCAGGTGGGTTCACTGGAGAAAAGCGTGACTTCACTGTAAAGAATCAGAATCTAAATCAGAAAACTTTATATATCTGGAGGAAATTGTTAATGGGGTGACCGCCACAGCACACAGACACAGAGAGACACAAGACACCAGAATAATGTAAATAAAAAGTAAGATAAGGTACTAAAATAAAGTTAATAAAATACGTCTAACTTGAATCTAATAAAAATATTAATAAAATAAAATAAATCAGAATAAAAATAAAAATGTAATGAAAGAAAAAAAAAAAGAATATTTACATAAGTAGCAATGTTGCACAAAAGTTGTTACAGTAATAATGTAACTTAGCGACATATAGAGGACAGCATACAACAGGACATACTCTGATTTTACAGTAGTGGTAAATATAACCAGACATCTGCCTTTAAAACCTCCCTCAATTGGTAATTTTAAGCTTTACACTTTACTAGGTTAAAGAAACGTATAAACCTTTTTTACAGTAGAGGTAAATGGGTCCAGACGTCTCTGAATCAATTATACAAATTTTATACACTATCGACCCAAAGTGAAGCTCCATGTATTTGTGAGTGTTCATATGAATGTTGATAATGGCAAATTGTGAAACTGAACTGAAAACTGTCCTTTGGGGACTATTTTACCTCACAATGCCTTAAATGTATCCCTCTGTTTTGAATGGGTTTAGTTTGAGGACCAAATCTCAGACGCAACCAGAACCACTTTATGGAATAACATTCTTTGTGGAAGATTTCAGAGAAGGACGTCTGGTTCCATTCGTCCTTGCTATGAATGATTGTTGTTCAGGATTTCTTCTGAATGGCATCTTCTTGCCATTCCAAAAATGTTGTTTGCATTTGAAATGTTTTGGACTGATTTCTGATTGGATTCAAGATGTTTTCTGTAGGGGTGAAATCTGATGCTGTCGGTTTTATGTTTCTGTTCTTCATGCTTGATCCTTAACATGTGGTGAAGTCTAAAGAGGTTAACTGGATGTTTATACCCCACTGATCTGCATGGTGCTAACTGCAAAATCAGTTTCATAGCTACAACACTAATGAAGATGAGTAATTAAAGTTTATTCCTTACCAGCTAGCATGGTGCTACATTTGGAGCTTCAGTGCTAAAAATATCACATATATCTTCAGTCATCTTACTCCTTCTGATTTTTTTATAATCCCTATTAGATTGATTTATGTGGTTTCTGATACTGTACATATCGCTGTTCTCTGTAAATGTTGGCTAAAATACAGCTTTGTTAGCATGGCGCTTTATTAAATGCTAATTGCTAATCAGTTGGGTTCATATGTTTATGATTTACATTTACAGTATTTAGCTGGCGCTCTTGTCCAGACCTTCATAAATCAGTGCTCAAGTTAGTCCACATCTGTCTCTTAAACCTGTAAATCTAAACTTAAATCAACATCTGCTATTCATCCAAGTGACTGTCAGCTAAGATACAGCTAAACAACTCAGACTTATAGGCAAATGCGGGAAAATGGGGAATACAAAATAAATAAGAAGAATTAAATAAGCAGAAAGGAGAGGCATAGCTAGTCATGAAGTGTGTAAGCTTATCCAAAGTATAGACAGGCCGCCAAAATATTTTAAATTAGCTTGTTTGGTCCACAATGCCAATGTAACTAACAAGTGATGAAAGCTAACACCTCACCAATTGTGAACTGTTGCTTTAAACCTTTCTTTCTTTCTCAGGGCCTCATCATCTCCCATTACTATCCATACAACTACATGAACGTGATCGCAGGGACGGTCCCCACTGCGCGCCCTCGTCCACGGGGCGCCCCCTACCAGCTCCCACCTCTCCGGCTTTCCGGGACGCCTGCTGGTTTTGGGGCCAGCAGGGGTCAAAAGTCACCAACTTCACGTTCAACCTGAGCGAAGAGAGGACTCTGCATGGAAACTGAACTGATTAGCGTAACGCGGACTCCAAACTGCCGTCATATTTTTTGTACGGTGCAATAAAGACCCAGGGAACACAGCAAAAATGTAAAACAATATAAACGCTAAAATTGAGTGAAATCCAGCGAAGTTTGAATGTTGTAAACTTTGTGTGGTGTTATCATGACCTGTGGTTTTACTTTATATTAAATAAAGGCAGCCTGGGAGGTAAAAGTGTTATCAATATTTTGCAGCAAACTCATCCAACAGATTCTACTACTAACATTACAGTAATGTTCAGAAGTCACAGACCCCCACCTCACGCCTTAAATTCTGCACAAACTTTCCGTTAAGTACAAAGAACCCAAGAGAGATTTCTGAGGAGGTCGGATTGAAGAAGATCATTGACTTGTAAAAGGAAGAAAAAGGTCAAAGGTCTAGAGAATATGGGAATCCTAACAACTGTGCAAGTCCAGGAAGACCAAAGAAAACGCCCCCTCAGATAAAAAGCTTTAAGCTTTTAAGTGTGTTTGTGGTTAACTCGGATGGTGCAGAAACTGGAATGGTACAGAAACATCTGATATTGCATTTCACTTCTGTGTAATTTTCTGTTAAATGTGTTTTCTGCTATTATTTCGACTGTTTTTCAATTAACTTGTGCTTAATGAACGTTTTGAATGTAATAAAAATACCAGATTTTTGCATGGTCCTGTACATTTTTATACTATAGTGATCATGTGTAATATATTAGTAGACATAATCACTACGACAAAAACATGTTTCCTAATTTAGCATTCTGGGATATATCTTCTGCATGGAGGAAAGTAGTTAATCATTTTTGGACGTTCAGTAGTGGCCGCTGCCGTGCAATTTCGGGAGTTGTAAGTAGTTTTTATTTTAGCAGGGATCGCCCCCTGCTGGGAGAACCGTCACATTACCTCAACCCAACCGTATTTTGCGCCCTGGCCTGTGATTGGCTACATTTCTAAATGTGACGTTTTGATTGGACGATGGGGGCAACGGCGTTTCACCCGAAAGTACATTGTGTTTATTAGTAAATTAATTAGTCTGTTAGTATGAACATATTACTGTGCTGATAATACTGATTTTCCACTCAATAAGTCATCAGTAAATAAAAGTCCACACGTCAATCAAAAACGAGTCATCGTTTTGCTTTTATATTTCGCAGATTAATTTTAATGGACAAACGTATTGGGACACCTCTTAATTATTGAATTCAGGAGGCCCCTTACTTCAAGGGAAGGACAGTCTTAATGCTTCAACAAAGTTAGACAGCGCCAGGCTTCCAAAATTGTGGACAGAGTCCTGTGTGGAAGAACTAGACTGGCCACACAGAACCCTGACCTCAACCCCATCCAGCACCTTTGAGATGAACTAGAACAGAAATCGTGAGCAGGCCTTCCTTTCCAACATCACTGCCTGACCTCAAAAATGCTGCAGAATAAACGAGCACAAATTTCCTCGGAAACAGAAAGCCTTCTGAGAAGCGTGGACCAACTCCAGATTAAAACTCTACATTATGCAGAAAAAATGATTTGGGATGCCTGATCATTCCACCTACAGGGACTTTAATGGCATTGCAATCAAATATACTGCTTTGGAGTTATTCAAAATGCATTGGTCTGCTGAAGTATTAAGACTGTCCTTCTCAAACCCAGAAAAACAAGTTTGTCCCAATACCTTTGTCCTTATATTGTGGGTATTGAATGCAGTGTTATTACAGTCCCTGTGTAATTTTGCCCAGGCCACAGTACATTGGTCCACACAGAGAATGTGTTTCAATACAATATAATTAAAGTATCTGTTGGTAGAATGGTCAGGCGTCCCAGTAATTTTGTCCACATTGTTTTCATTTTTAAAACAGGTAGACCCCCCCACCGCCCCGCCTTCTTCCAGCGTCATCAACAGGCGCCGCAGCAGAGGGCAGGTAATAGAGCAGAGCTGAGGCAAGCTCGAAAAAAAGATGAATAAATAGTCTTAATCGCGAGTATTCTGACAGAATGTGACCAGAACGAGTAGGAGACACACAAGAGAACAAAACACCGCAGCGATGAGTGATCTGTAGAGCGATTTAATCGTTTTTTTCGCCACACGGATGATTTGTTTACAATGGCTGCCGTCTCTGTGAGCTACGTTCTGCTGTGCGGGCAGTGTCTGCTGCTGCTCTCCGTGCTGCTGCTGCAATGTCTGGACGGAACTCACTCCCAGAACTCAACCGAACCTCCCGGGAACAGGGTGACCGCCACACCCACCACAACCTCCACGACCACCTCCACCACCTCCAGCTCCTCCACTGCGGCTCCCTCCAGCAACTCCGCCGCCTCCACGGCCCTGTCCGGCACAGAAGAGCCCCCCTCCGGAACCGAGCAGTCCAACAACACGGAGCAGATCGAGTACAACGGTTACTCACTTATGGTTCTGTGCCGATATCTGTACGTGATCTCACTCACACATGTCCAGCTACACCGTCCAGCCTCTTGTTGGAATTTTACGTTCCACATTAAAGGAACTGCTGCGCTTTTTAAGTTGGAAAGTAAATGTCCAGTTCAAATACTTATGTTAACAGATATCTGCTGCATAGATACACCGATCAGCCACGACATTAAAACCTGCCGGTGGCCTAGTGGTTAGGGAGATGCGATCCACATTAACAACTCCAGATTTTGTTTACTTATCCGTCCTCTGCTGCCATGTCTCGTCTTGTTGTGGTTTTGTGTGTTTTTGTGTTTTTATTCCACTGGTGCCAATGGTACCACCCTTATTAAAAAGGGACTATAATAATTGTTTACGTCACTGAACCCATGTCAATGTCAGTCAATCAGAGGCAGAGACTGTATTGTGTACACAAGCATGGGCATCTGTAGTCGACTAGTCGATTTTCTGTCAATGCTCTAGATTGCAGAGATGCTCACTCAGTCATTTCATTGAGGGGGAAAGGTAGATATAGCATGCAACATAACACTAACAGCAGCACGGTTGTCCAAATAACAAAGAATTAAAACAATGTATGTATTCACACACATATCTGATGCTACCTTCCTATAGATACAATTGCGACAGTAGCCTGCTAACAGGGCTGTTAGCTGTTTGCTACAGAGCTGATTTTATGGCCACATTCTAAGGGTGAAAAACTAGGCAACCGAATGTGGCTAAGCAGCAAAATTATACAGAGTTGAGTTGACTTACTTGTCCAAGGTTTGTAGCTGAGCCAAGGAGAACTGGTTCTGATCCAGATTTAGTTTTCGGCCGTTCAGCAAGACCAGCTCTGTATTGGCCTAATATTTGTCGAAATGTTTGGTGCAAACATACAAAACTTTAGGAAGTTGCTTTACCACATTTCCAGAGAAAATAGAATTAACACACTGGTTCTTCAAAGGCTCACATGAAGGATAAAAAAAAAAAAAAAGGGTTCAATTGTATATCTAAATTCTGAGTTGTTTGACTGCCAAGCTTCACTCAGTTGAAAGACATGACAGTCGGTGGAGCTCCTTTTATAGGGGTGAAATTCTCTGGGCAGGCAAAGCATAAGAAAGCGTCAGTAACCTCTCCACTTATAACGTCATAAGGGGAAAATTCCATATCAGGCCATTCGAGCTGTCGCTCTCTCAACAGCTGAGCAGGATGACCAGAGCACTCTTTACACCTGTCGCCATTTCTAGCCACTGCAGGACCACAGGCAGGCTATGGGAACTCTAGATTTATTAATTAAGATTTAGTAATGATAATAAATCTCAAAGTTAAGTTTTAATATTATGCGACATTTAAGTCCTCAAAATGGTGAGGCGAATGTTTCAGACTAGTTTGTCCAGTACGTTCCACAGAAGCTTGATCAGATTGAGATCCTTTGCATCTCCATGAAGGGCTAAACTTGACCTGCTGTGACCTTTAAGTATGCATGAATCCAGCAGAACATCACCCAGTGCAGCACAAATTGATATCAAGAGTGACTCAGATCCCTTCACATGCCTTTTTTTTTTTTTTTAGCTTCTAGTACATTCATTCCTAATTTATCCAACCCTTCAACTGCTGCCGCTGTAATGAGAACATCAGTGTTCGAAACGGCCCATGTCAGTAGTTTCACTTTTATGGATGATCGGTGTATGTTCAATAAACTGTTTTGGTTCTTTTTAATGGAGGAAACAGCTGAGGTTTGGTAACTGGTCTGTTTTTGTCTGTACAAATACAGGCTTGCATCACGCTTGCTCTTCTGATTAAGCTTATATCTTCTTTCACTACTCCCTACTTAAAGATCTAGCACTTAGAACACTATTCTGCCTCTCGCACTGTTTTCTCAAATTGTATATGGCTTTGTGATAAAGGTGTCTGCTAGTAATGTAGTGTAATATCTGCACTTATTTTATGCCCTTGATTGTGTCCTTTATTTAGACCGGATGAGTTCATATACTGCCAAGAGCCCGAGGACCATAAAGGAAACACCAGTGCCTTCCTGGAGATGGGGCATGGGTGTGTGAGGGCAAGTTTACACCTCTCCCTTTTTTTAAATATTGTTAGCTAATGTTAATGTGCCAGTGGCCAATTTCTTTTAAATTGAACCATTCACCATTTTTCAACAGATTGGAAATCAGGGTCAAGTGTACAAAGATGTAAACCACACCCAAGTTTTGTGCACAGCTTTAGAGGGCATTGAGTGCTTTCCGCCTAGAGAATTTCTCCGGGGACACGAACCATGCATCAAGTAAGTTGTACACGTTAAACATCCGATGGAGCTGTTAATTTTTTACATTTATCACCTAATTGTAATTTTATTTGTGGAACGTTACTGTTGCTTTTGTCACAATGCGATGTTGTCTTGACTTGGTTCAGCATGCTTGTTTATGTTGCACTTATATTATTGTTAGCAGTTTATTTCTGTTTGAGGATACAGGCCTTGACTCATTCATTTTGTCCAATGGTGTCCCCCAGGGCTCCGTTCTTGGTCCGCTGCATTTTATTTTGTACACGTTCCTTCTTGGTGATACCAGACAAATTGACTTGCAGTCCCACTATGCTGTGGATGCTCATTCATAGATCGACTTATTCTGAATTTGAAAACATACATTTCCCTATCTTTTTGATCTTTTCTGTATTCTCATTGGATTTTTTAATTGCATCTCATTTTATAGTTTGCTTAGGTTATGTATTATTTGGAATGAGTGGGAAATGTACTCTACTGTATGTCAAAATACTAAATGGCTCAGCTATTGTGTTGAACCACTGGAGGGCAGCCTGGTACTGGAAATTGAGGATCTTTGAACCACTGGGTTGTGTGTGTGTGTGTGTGTGTGTGTGTGTGTGTGTGTCGCCAGGAATCATGTTGGGGGGGCGGGGGGCGCTTGTTGAACACTGGCCTTATTATTGCCTCTATTTCTAGTGCAATTCATTGTTTTTAAACATTTTAATCATTCAGTGTGATTCGTTGTAACATTGGATGAGAATGGGAAGGTTGGGATGTCGGCCGCTTAAAGCTCCCTCTCAGAAAGATATTCCATGAAATAGTTGTTCTGCTTCAACCTGAGAGTTTTGAGCTTTTGGTCCCTAAAACTCATTCGTGCTGGAACTTTACACACAGGGCACTGAGGGGCAAAATAGGGACCAAAGAAAACTGAGTCGGTTCAGATTTGCCCCTTTTGTGTCCGCAGGTAAAGACAGATTGTGCATTAATGTCTGATTCCCTTTCCCCCTCTCCTCATTTTCACCCTTTCTCTAGATATACCGGTCACTACTTCATCACCACGCTGCTGTACTCTTTCTTCCTGGGCTGTTTCGGGGTGGACCGGTTCTGCCTGGGTCACACCGGCACGGCCGTGGGGAAGCTTCTCACTCTGGGGGGGCTCGGCATCTGGTGGTTTGTGGATCTTATTCTTCTCATCACTGGGGGGCTGATGCCGAGCGACGGCAGCAACTGGTGCACCTTCTACTGAGCGAATGGAGAGCTTACGTCCATTTCGGCTTTGGCACACCCCAGTACTCACATTCTAACATACATGGTGTCAAACGAATCTCTCTCTATGTCTCTCTCTCTCTGTGGCTGTCTCTCTCTGTCTGACTTGCAGAACAGGACTACTGTTGGAACATTTTGACTGTCCTTCATTTGTTAAATTAAATGCTCAGTTTACTGTTTTTTCCCAAGTAAATATGTTTTTTGTGGTGTAAATAAAGGGATTTGCTGGTCACATATCCTGTACGCATACACATACACACATACACAAGTCTTTAAGGAACCTTTTATGGCCTCTAGATGATGCAAAATGTTCAGTTTGAATCATATTCACCTCAGTAAAGATCCTCTGTTTTGTCGCTTTCTTGCAATATTTCCTTTTTTCTGTTCAGAGGCCAGTATGCCTCTGCTTGGCTACACAATACATTCCCTTCGCTTCTGCATATAATTTCATGTAGTCCCATCACTCTGAGCAGATTGTTTGACAAAGTGCCAGGATTTGCAGAGACAGCTGGAAAGCTGACGGTGCAAAAACAAACAAAAAAAACATCCCGCTGCCAGAAAAGACCATCATATTTTAATTAAAGGATGTAAGAGTCCACTGCTTCTTTAAAATAAACGTTATGTAACCGGGATAAGCTCTGCAGTCTGTGCTCCGGGAGCCATTTTTGTCATTTATTCGAGTATTAAGTTTAGCACTTCTCTCTCCTGTTGATGGATCAATGTGTTTACTTGACTGGAGGACATCACTGTACAAAGGGGAAGCTATGGAACCATTAAAGGGGCACTCTGGCCAAAAATACGACAGCAGTTTCATCTGTGTTATAGCTGTTTTAGACCATTTGTATTATGTAAACACCACAGCATGAAAAACTTTCTCTGCATTTAAAACAAGTTAAAGCAGCAGGCAGCCATGAGCACATTGGGGAGCAGTGTGTGGGGACGGCACCATAATCTAAGTCAATTAGCAGTCCTGGGATTTGAACCCATGACTTGATTGTAGAGCCACCAGAGTTCTCTACTGCAGTGCTGCTGTCATCTGTCAATATTGTTCAATTTATAGATGAGAACCCCTCCCCAATGATGTCACTTGAAGGTGGGATGATGTCCCTAAAAAGAGGGAGAAATGCATCAATTCGCTTCTCAGTTATGGCCCCACACTGGTGGAACGAATTTCTTCTTCCTATCAGATCTGCGGAGTCTCTCGCTGAAGACCCATCTATTCAAGGAGAACCAACCAATGTCTCTCATTTCTCTCACTTCACTTGCTGACTACTGCTATTTTTAAGTAAAATAATTGTAAATAAATAAACCATTCCCAACCCTTACTACTAACTCTTGGCTTTCTTTGACAGGTGCTGTCTAGGTGTACTGAGCTTGCAGAATATTGGTTGAATGGTGAATGTGAGCACTGATGACTTGAGCTAAGAGCATTAGCTAAATGCCGTGAATGTAAATGGGAGGCACTTTAAAAAAGGCAAAAACTTTGTTGTGGGTTTCTGGATCATCTCTCAGGCTGCTGGACGCAGCAGGAGGGTTGACAGCTGACAATGCTAAGAAGCGAACGCCATTTTGAATGTTTCAGCCAGGGGTGTATCAAATTTTCCAAAAGTGGGGGGGTTCTGAGATAGGGATGCCAAGTTTTAAATACAATTTAATCAATTTAATACAATATAATCTGACGTGTGATACCCCCCCCCCTGGTTTCAGCTGCAGTGTCAAGTTTTAATTGAGGATGGATCCCAATGGGATAGATTTGAGTAATGCATGCTGGGTATTGTAATGAGAGAACATGGAATAAACCTTTTATATTAAACTCGTAGATTTAGGAGAAAAGCCCCCTTTAAAAACGCACCGCTCTCGCTTTGCTGCATCTCGCCATGCTAATAATTCAGGAAAAATTAATCGTCTACTCCAGTAACTGGCTTTATGTGAGCCAGCACTGAAAAGAAACAAAGCTGACAGCAGCAGCTGGTCAGGCTATTTCATTCCAGCCTGGCATGGAAAATCAAATTTATTACTGGCACGATAAAAACGTCACCACAAAACAAACATTACATTTGGAATTAAAAGTAAGTAACACACACGCCCTAAAAGGCTGCCTATGTTAAACGCCCTCGCGTGAAATCAGAAAAGCTTGGGTAATATAAAACATTTACTGACATCTTGGTACATTTTAGTAACATCTGGATCTTTATTATGTAAAAACGTTCATATGTGTACAGTGACAAAATACTGCATATGACCATAGTTATGTAAATATATGTACAGTATTGATAATACTTCTGTTACAGTGTATGAGCTCACCCAGTATAAACCCACACAAAAGCTCACCGAGTATAAAAGCAAGCAGAAAAAGCTTACAAGATATTTTACAATGTGCCTCAATCAGCATTTATATTGCTATATAGCATAAAAGTTAATGAAACTGACATCTCAGATTCGACTCATAGTTCAGTGGTTGAAAAACAGTCATATTTTGACGGGTTTGATGTTTAATAATTTCAGAGATTGGATTTATTCACAGTAGAGGTGAATGGAACCAGACATCTCCAACAAAAATACAGATATCTGATTTACTATTGACCACCAGTGAAGCTCCATGTTTTCATATAGAGGGTTTATATAGAATGTTTATTACTGTAAATCTGAATTAAATATTTTTTGGGGGACATTCTAAACAACACCATGCTTGTATCCCTCCACCATGAACGGGTTTTGTTTTAGGACCAAAAGCTTCTCAAAACTGAGAACTAGAACCATAACCCTTGTGGAATTAAGCAGACGTCTGGTTCCATTCCCCATCATTGTAAACACTTCTGTCTTGTCAAAACTAGGTTTGTTCACATCAAACCCACTCTGAGTATTCCACAATGGTTGCAGTGCTGTATTATATTCCAGTGTTTTCACTGGGAAAACCTTCTCAAATTTTTACATTTTTCCACTTTCCTGATGACACTGGACTAAGTTGATGTTGCCTTGAGGAGCAGCCATATGGTAGAAATGAATTTAATCTGACTAGTGCTGCAGAATTACAAGTGTTGTTTCCAGAGTTCTGGCCTGTAAACAATGTTCATATAAGAAAACAACTTGTGATAAAAGAAAGGTTTACACATCTGCCTTTTTAACGTTAGCTGGCTAGCAAACTAGCTAGCTATCTAGCTATTTAAGCTAACTGCTAACAAAATAAGCAGACTGTGGCATTTCAGCTGTTGCTGCTTACTGGTTTGCATTCTGGTCTGGCTATTGATTACCATACTGCCGTGTTGCTGCCAAGCCCAGGAATGCCCTCTAGTGTCTGACCAACCTAGATGACATTACCAAGCAGCAATTCTCACTACAAGTCCTCCAATGATATTTGTTAAACTTCATGATGTTTGCATTTGCAAGCACAGGTGATGCACAGAATGAACTGGCCACTAACCCGACATGCAAGAGGACATGCTGTTCACAGGCGTGGTTTATTATAGGTGCTAACACCCCACACCTAACACACCTGAACATCTCTACAGTTCTTCGGGGATGATGGTGAGCGTGATGTCTTCATTTGCCCGCCGCACTGTCATGGACAGTGGTTCTCCAGACTGCACCGCGTTACTCACATCGTCTGTGGTGTGGACCAGCTGTCCGTTGATGCTGATGATCACATCGTGATTCATGAGGCCAGCACTGCAAAACAAATACTACAGATGGCAACGGGACACCTGTGTGACTCTCAACACAGTGCTTGATGCACATATGGTTCCATATATCTGCTCTATTACATAGGGAGGAAAAAAGATTTCACCCATTAAGCAAGAGGTTTCCAACCCCTGAGCTTGAGATACAGCAAAAAGTGCATCTTGTGACATCCTTAAATGAACAGTTATGGGGGAAAATCAATTTTACAATTTTCATTTGACTTCATAAGCAAGTTGACCAGCCAGGAATCTTTTGGGCTTCTTTAGTTTAAAACAAGAACAACACTAACAACGAACCGTAGAACACAGTAGTCATTCAAACTGCCCAACTTTTCTGTACCAAACTACTTCCAACCTGCTCAGTCTACATCCAGATAATTTTTAAGGTGGGTCACACTTGCCCATGTGGTTTGGTCTGTGGTTTACCTCTGGCATCCTGGAGAGTTTAGATCTGGTTAAAGAAGACAATTCAGACTTCAGAAGGACCTGGACAGCATTGCTGGAAAGGGTGTGCACTACTATTTAACTGAAATATAAAATGGGTATAGAAAAGTATCACTACTTTTGAAAGTATTCATATTTTGTTGCTTTGCAGCATGATCTGAAGACACAACAACATTTTTTCAGCTGTACTTACTTAATGCAACTTAAAACATACAAATGAGTCACAGTGGCAGATCATGGTGCATCAGTAATTTGTAGAACCACCTTTTACTTTACTTTGAATCTGTTGGGATAATTCTCTACCAACTTATATATTTCTCAATATTTCCCAGCTCTTTTTACAGAACTGTTCAAGCTCAGTCAGATTATATAGTGACTGATAGTCGACTGCAAGTCATTCCACAGATGAGCGTTTGATCACTGTGTGGACAGTTTTACTGTGTTATTTGGGACATTTCCATGTTGGAAAGCGAACCTTCTTTCCATGTACTTTCTGGAGAAGCGCAGCAGGTCTTCCTCTGGAATTTAATGGTATTTTGCCTCATCCGTATACCTTCTGCTTTGAAAAGTGCCCCAATCTCTGCTGATGGGAAAACACCCCTCAACAGGAACTGCCACCACCATGCTTTACTGTAGGCATGGTGTTCTTTGGATAGCTATTTTGGCTTTCCAACAGATGCACTGTTCTGTGTTGAGGACAAATAGATTGATTTTGGTCTTATTTGTACATAATTTTCCCTCTCAGAATATCCAAGGTGCATTTTGGTCAAGCTCAAGATTTAATTCCTGGAAGTGTTTCACCTCGGCAGCCTCTCTGGATGGATGGCCTTACCCGGGGAGGGTCCTAGTAGTGCTAAACACCTTAGACTTCCTAATCAAACACTCTACTGTGCTCCTAGGGATGATTTATATATTTGATTGTTTTTGGTATCTATCTCCAGACTTGCGTCTGTCTTCATGTTTACGATTTTTTGACAGTGCCTTTCCACTCAGATTGTTTCTGGAAATCACTGGAAATTTTTCTAAATTAAGTAATCAAAATGATTACAGTTGATCACAGATGGAAGCCAGTTAGCTTTGTGTGTAACGGAGAAGGTAATTAGTTGGACCTGTTTGAGTTTAGAAGTATTTGAATGTGTCCTTTTATTGTTGTTTGGATAAAAGCGTGTGCGAAATGATGATAAAGTAATTTCTTAGAATTACATTACTTATCTGGCTCAGTGTTTCTGTTGCTGTCATATCTTTCACTTGGATGTTCTAAGTTGCCATTAATAAATACAGCTAGAAATATTTTTTCTTGTGTGTTTTTTCTCATTGTAGGCTGCAGGGCAACAAAATGGGAATCTTTGGAAGGGGTTGATTTGATTGTACCCTCAGCAAGAACATATTTTTTGTTTTATTTCCTTCACCTGGAACAAATACAGAAGAATGTATTTAATAAAGGAATGACCAAGAAGAGACTAGCATGTGTAATGGAGCTTCTATTAATGATTGTGGCCTTGCCAGCTGGTTGCAAGGCGTATCTTAGTGGGCCTTATGAGAATTGCTATTTTCTGCCCCTTCTCCGGGTTAATTTCCATCCCTTATCATCAGGATACAGGGGAGTCTGTGATCTGATCTCCCTGGAAATACTACTTTGTGTACTTTTGCCAACCCAGCAAGCAGAAAACAGATTTATTGGCCACCATGGATTTTAATGAGGTTCTGATTTGGTCTTTGTTCATATCTGCCAGTTTGTGTCTTTTGCCAGCAGCTTCAGTCCAGCTGCACCTTTTTCAGTCCCTTGATGGACCATATGTGTCCTGCAACTGTTGCTTACCTCCTCATACATTGCCAAACTGAGGTGACACACTATTATGGTGGAATGGGGCCGCAGAGGAATGTTCCTGAGCGACGGAACGCGCAGTAGAAAAGCCTGTGGCGCAAAGTACGACATAAATCGTGTGATGAGTTGGGGGTGTGATGGTATGAGAGTGGCCCCTGGCTGCGGCGCAGGGGGAAGTGGAGAGCAGAGGGGCAGTCTGGGCCTGTTCTCTTACCTCGAGGCGGCTGTTCCAGGGATCACCTCATAGACGTACACTCCCGCACTCACATTCGGGAAATCACTCTCTCTCTCTCTCAGCTCCCTGAGCAAACTAAGAAAGAGGAGAGAAATGTGAGGCAGAAATCCTAGAGGACTAGTGCAGCACTAACTTGGTTTAGAGCAAAGCTAAGCTGATACTTTTGCTTTCCCTCTTTTTATAATGCCAGTGCTAAGCGCACCATGCTAACTAGCCTCGAGTACTAGCCTTTCATCGCTAATATTCTCCATTTATAGAGGCGTTCTGGGTTCAAGCTAGCAGTTAACAAGTTGTTGATTGTTTCTGATATAAAATAACATGCAATTATGTTCTGTAGACTAAAGTGTGTGAGACAATTTTACAATTTCATATTGTTTTCATATGTCCCAACTGACTGTTATCGTTGCCTGCAGAGGCATAGCACACTGAGTGGGGGGTAGCGGGGATCAACACACCCACTTTTGCTGAAATGCAATTCCACCCCCCACACTTTTGTCAGATTAAACTGTATTAAATTGATTAAATTGTATTCATAACTTGGCTTCCCAATCCTAAAACACCCTCACTTCTGGAAAGCTTCCCTGTTTGCCTGTAGAATAACAAATAAAACCACAGTAGCAGAAATGTACAGTACTGTGCAAAAGCTTAGGCTCCTGGGAAAATTCTTACTAAAACCTGTTTACTACTGGACAGCAGTGTTAGGTTAGTGTTAACATACATTAAAATTACCATAAAGACAATTAACATTATTACAGTAATGGGTGGTTTTATGTGTGGCAAAGTGTCTCCTGACCATTTCCAGGCCCCTTTTCTCATGGAAGTCCAATATTCATTTTGGCTACAGTCTAAAACCTGGTCTGGCTGGTTTTACTTCATTATATTTAATGAGCTGGAGCTGCTTATGGAATTTTATCAATCCACAGAATGACTTTAAGCACTTAGCAGAAATCTGAAACCAAACCTGTTTAGAAAAGAGGAAATTTTGAAAAGTATTTACTGCTTTCGTGTTCATTTATTCTGATGTTCACTTGTGTTTTTGCAGGCAGAAAGAAACCTACTGCTGATAGAAACAGATTGAAACAATTTATATTGGTCCGTAAGATTTTTGCACAGTACTGTGACCCCAGTAACCAAATAAAATCACTAAAGAAACAGCAATTCAGTTTTTGTTTACTCTAACTTGTTCCATTAACTTGGTCCAGTGTCCATTCTAAGAGTATTTAGGTATGAAGGTATCTAGACAACCAAGCTAATATTAGATTTTAAGCTTGGATTTGATATTTTATACAACAGTTAAATACTATTTTCACAGCAGTATTAGCTAACTGGCTTTCCAACTAGTAAACTTTTAAATTAGGTCCCAGATATCCACCCCAAAGGGGCTGTTATACCTCCCACCTTCAAAGTACATCTGGAGAAGGAGGATATTCTAGTCTTTAAAAGGAAAAAAGGGGTAAGATTTGCTGAAGTGTCCTATTAAGGTTGGTTTGTTCCAAAAATACAACAAGAGACACTCCAGTTTAGTTTAAAATTAGCATTTCTCAGAGTGTTAACCGGTTCCAGTCCAGTGTGTGTTAAACTCCTCCACAAGCTCCTCCTTCTGCTTTCTGAGGGACTGATCAGTGATC
>JBBKCR010155482.1:0-17337 GCA_037577295.1 Ladigesia roloffi
AATATATTTATGATTAACTATGATAGATATATCATAGATATGAGCAAACACAAGTTCATGAGACACATGAGAAAAATGATATTACATAAAATATATAATTGGCTTTGAATCACATTGATTTGAATTCCTCTCACTCAGCATTCAACAACATCAGTATACTAATCACCGGCCAAATCATCTGGAATGACAGTTTCTTACCTGGCCTTAAGTTAGGTGATTTTTTACTCTTTCCTAAATTAATAAGTAGGACAATTTGGCTTAAGGAACAAAAACATTCCTCTGAACCTGGCCAGGTTCAGGTACATGACTAAAAATGGGAGTCTTTGAAAGTCCTTTAGGAATCCTGGAGAGCTGTTCTTCAAAACCCCATTAAAAATACAATGGCCTGGTTCTTTAGAGGCAATAGGTGAAAAACAGAGGGGTGATTCAAGACTTTTGCTCAGTACTGTATATTCTCCTAATGAGCAAAGGCAGATATTTTGACTGCATTTCAGATGTCTTCCCTCCTCAAGAGGGCATTTGTTGCAGAATTACAGGCATAAACATATATAATTACATCTATTAGCAAATAACAGTGACAAGACCAATATGATTATGCAGCAAAGAGAACAGCAGATCTGCAGAAACCTTGTTTTTGTGTGTATGATGTAGCATGTATTTTTACCACATAAGCATTAACACAGGTATAAGCAGTCATATGACCACAGTCATATGCCATAAGTCAAAACATAATTATAAGCAAATAAAATACTAGTTAGATCACAGTTAGGATCACAGGTCATGCGTCATGAGCTCATAACACAGGATAAACTGATATGATCACAGTTACACGGCATTCACTTGTGCTAGACAAGCACTCTTACTTTCATATGCTTCATCAATATGACAGCATGAGTAAAGCATGCCTACACACACACACACACACACACACACACAAAACACATCAAAACTGTCTTTCTAGGTGGGGGCTCTTAAGAATCCTGCTGCACGGACAAGTTTGTGTAATGAATAGTCATTACTCAAAGTGTGTGTGTGTGTGAGAGTGTGTTCTCTTAAAGCGTGCACCCATTTTTAATACACCCAGCGTCAGGCCAAAGGGTAGGTCCATTAATCAGCCCATGCAAATACAGCCCCCTAAACTGCTGCACATGGGAGAAAAAATGCAAGAGCGGCACATCGTTCACTGTGACGGAGGCGAAAATCAGTCCAAACGTATGACGAAGGATGAGGGCAGCTGGACAAACTTAAAACCACGAAGCATCGCAAGCAAAACGCTTTCTTTATAATTCATTATGCATCACAAATGCGCACTTGGCTCAGTCCTATAGAGAAAAAAAAAGATTTTTTCTTGAAAGCTGGAAGGATACATGTGTTATATCACAAACGCAGGAGACATCTGGATGGCGCCATTCTTTCCACAGCCCCGTGGATTTGTCCTTATCGCTGCCGTTATTGCGCATTAGTTCAGCACCATGGAACAGCGCTAATGATCCTGGATGTGGAGAGCAGAGCACAGGCAGGACCTTCTGAACGCTGGAAGGTGGACGCTAAGTCTCAACATGTTGATTTAAATTCTTCACAGCCTTAACGGACAACAAGCATTTTTCAAAATCTCTGCAAACATGCATTACTTACTGGAAACTGGAGGTATAATTTTTTATTGTTTATTTCACCTCAATTCCCTCCCTAATTTAATCAGCCGATAGGTCCTTGATTGCTGCCAAGCTGGGAGGGCAAAGGCCAGCATGTGCAGCGTCCAAGATACAGTACTGTGCAGAAGTCTTAGGCGCCTAGGCAAATTGTTCAAAGCCATTTTTCTCAGCGTGTAAAAAGTAATGGGTTTTTCTGCCAGCAAAGTTGACATTGGAATAAATGCAGGCAGTAAAAAGTATGAACGGTTATTTTGTTTTTGAAAAAGTACTTGGTATTTTGTGAGAACAAAGGTACAGCTCCAGATATCTCTTCGGTTCCTCCAGCTGTTGCCTGGAATTGTGCAATTCCATCTGCAGCCCCTGATTTAATTTAATGAAGGACTGACTGAGTCAAAGCGGGTTTCTGATGGAAACTAGAGTAATACTTTCACAAGGAACATATACTTGAGTTACATCAGTCTCGACATACATCAGTCTTGACATACAACATGTCAAGTGTGCTCACTCCAACTTGGCTTACACAGTTAGTGAGAGTCCACTATATCTCCTCAGATTGATCCTCACTGGACAGCTTCAACACGCCCATGAGGCTCGACAGCGGGACAAAAGCAGGCCGATCCTGAGGTGACTGCATCACTACATTTTGAGTGGTCATAACAGTTGGAGCTAAAAATAGGCTATTGGTTATTTTAATAAAATATTTCATGTACAAACAAAGGGATACTAACAATAGACCTACAATCTGACGCTGGGAAGCTGATGTAAATTTGGGCTAATGATGAATTTCAGTGGGAGTTTGTAATGCCCCTGCCAAAAGCCCAGCTTTCTCCCATTGGCCCTGGGATAGGCTCTGGCTACCCGCAACCCTTGTAAGAATGAAGCAGTAATAGAAAGTGAATGAGTGAGTGAGAGAGATTTTAGACACCCAAAACTACACAGGACATCACTAACAAGCAAGCTGGGTTAGGTAAAAAAAAAAAAAAAATCTCAAACAAGACTATAAAAAACAAGACTATCAAAAATTTGCAAAAGCTGCTCTGACAGTGAAAAATTCCAGCTCCATGTTGCTCAGTTCTTAGGAATAATCATTGGTCTAGTGTTTTACGTCATCATTGCATTGTCAGAGTTTCAGAAACATTTCCTGAGCTGAGATACACTGGAAAATGTCTGTGCCATTGCAGAATGGTTTAGGTGCAGCATGGTTCCTGTATGCCTATGCAAAACTGCCAATAGACTCCCACTTACGTATGACTGTGGCATCATCAGGATTTAAATATGTCGTCATCCAACGATAGCACCATTGCTTAGATGGTTGAACCACTTAGCAACTGTGCTATAAAACTAAGACATACAAAACTTCTGGTTTTTTTTACAATGACTCACTAAAACGCATCATTCTCAAACGGATAGTAATTATAGAATTGTAGAATAGAGTAAAAACAAAAAAGAACATCTGACTTTCATTATAATAGTCACAAAGACACAAAACACAATGTCTTTTCCACTGGAACTGTGGTCACTCTCCATTTTCCAGAGATTTCTTTTCCAAGAAAAGGAACGATTACCCACCAAACTGGACCCATTTTGTTTTTCTTGTTGTTGTTTGTAATCATAAGTGAAGCCAGTTCTCTAGTCTAGCGGTTTCAGGGAAATGTTTTGCTTGTCGTTGGTCTCTGGATGTGTTTGGTGTTGCTATGGATGTTGTGTATTTAAAGAAGTAAGAATGGAGTTAAGAGTGAAGCCTGGAGCTTTAGTTTTTTTCTGAGTAACATTCCAGCATAATAAAATCAGTAAAGTAGCAGAAAACAGTTTATCTACTGTTATTCTATCTGTTTCTTTACACATATGCCCTCATTTACTGTGTGTAGTTTACACATATCGCTCTTTCTCCTTCTCTCCCTCTCTTTTTTCTCTCTCTGTGCCTCACTGTATGTATGCATTGTTCCTCATGTTACTGTGTGTGTATGTGTGTGTCTGTGTCTGATTGTATGTGTGTGTTCATGTATAATAGTGATGAACTAACAGATTCTGGAATACTGGAATATTTTTATACAGTAACATCTTTCACACTCTCTTTCTCTCATTCTCTTTATCTCTTTCTCACTCTCTCCTTTTCTCTCTCTCTCACTTACGAATTTTTCTCTCCTCCTTGTTCTTTCCTTTTTGTCCCGCTGTCTCCCTCGCTTGCTCTCTCTCTCTTTTCTCTCCCTCCATGTCCCACAATGTCTCTTTCTTTCTCTTTCTTTCTCTCTCACTCATTTTCTTCTCTTCCTCTTCCTTTATATCCCACAATCTCTCTCCCTCTCTCTCTCCCTCTCTCCCTCTTCCTATCTCTCTCTTACTCTCCCTCACAGCATTCTTTCCACCACAGGCCAAGAGGAAAACATGTACTCTCTTGTCAGACATAATGACAAGTCCCTTTCATTTTTATTTATTAATGTTTCCAACTGTTTATGAATCACAGCCTTTCTGTGGAGTGAAGCGCTGGTTTCGGGCCAGAGATACTTTTCCCTTCTCTGTTACAATGATACACTGCAGACACCTGATCACCAGCTATTCTTCTGAAATCAAGGACAATACTGGGGCAAATCTAATCCCCCTCCTTCTTTTCCGCATTAAGAGCCTCCATTCTTCTGGGATGGCATTAAATGATGGAACAATACTATGAGGTTTTGATTGCAGTCACAAGACCATCAGCCAGGTCTGGTTCTAGTTCGCATACATGTGAGATACATTATCCAGCGAGTGAATGCGAGACTTTAAATATCTGAGGCATTTATGGCACTTTTCCACAGGCATAAGGAACCACGTTGTGCGGCGAACACTTTACCATTACAAATAAAGCAGCCAGTGCCTGAGCTGCTCAACGGCAGTGCCAAAAGCAGGTTGCAGCTGAACTTACTGCATTACTGCTATCTGATTGGTCAAAAAATATCAGGAAACCAGACAGACTTTGAAACAGAAAGATTTTTTCACTGTTCAGACAAATGCAACAGTTACTACTTACATAGATAACTTTCAGTGGGAGTTTTTTAATGATGTAATAAATGCAAAGATGAACCTGGATATTAATAAAAAGTTAGCTAAACAATATAGAGAAAAATCGCAAACCAGGCAAAAAGCCCAATAATTCGGACAATAAACTCTTAGTGACTGGTTTTAGGACAACAACTGGCCATGAACTTAGGAGACAACAGAGCAAAGATACAACTTCAGTGTCATCGCAGTATGGTTTAGGAACAGCATGGTTCATGTGGGCCTGTGGAAAACTGTATTTTGACAAAGATCAAACTGTGATGGCCAGATGACTGAGCCAGAACATCTCCACAACCGTAGATCATGTGGGGTTTCCCAGTATGCAGTGGTCAGAACCTACCAAAATTACTCTAAGGAAAGTAAAGCAGAGAATCAGTGGACCATTCAGACTAGCCATCCTGACTCTTTCCCAGCCAAACTACCGTACGGTTAAACTATTTATGCTACAACACTACTTAAAGGTAACAAAAAAAAAACTACACAAAGGTTGCATTTTCATGGTAAAATAACTAAGTTACAGCGTTTTCCATTTTATATTTGTTTTTTTGGTGGGGCTGGAAAACTGCCCGTATTAACCTGGGTTTATTGACACTGTTACTGCTTACCTTAGGACATATAGTGTATATATTTCCAGAACTGCATGTGTAACTATATGAATAATTATAATAATAATGGCTCATTTCAGAATAGCTTTGGGAAAATCACTTTGCAGCAGTACAAGCACAACACTCTTCTTAGATCTTTGCCTGCAAGCTTTATTCTCACAGCTCTATTTGAATGGGTATGAAAAATATGAAGGAACCCATGTAGAAAAAGTTAATGACGCTGGAATTATGAAGTGTTTTGTGTGGCTGAACTGTAGCAAATACACAATTATTTCAGAATGGAGAACGCTATTAATAACGTTTAACTACTGCAAGCATGAGCTGCTTTTGCTGTGTGTAATTGAACAGCCAAAATTTATACCTGTAAGCATCAGGGCGTTCTTCAATTGATCTTTTCTGTGAAAACACTAATGTGTGCTGCTGAAGACCCACAGGCACCAAGAGTGGGCTGGTAGCCTCCTCATTACATTTTATCTCACCATACCGACAGTTCTCCAAACAGTCATGCAACTCTGTCCACAGCTAGTGGAATTTTTGGCATAAAATGCAACAAATGCAAAATTCTTCAAAATTATTACTGTATTCAACTGTATAAATATGAAATTTTCATAAAGGCCACCCGCAGCTGGGAATTCCTGTTCAAAAAGATGTGACAGTGTCTTGGAGAGATTGAGTAAAATAATCAGTTAATTAATAATCAATGATAATAATTCAAACCTTGAGTTTGACTTGCTGTTGGTGCGATCTCCCAATTTCATATGGGCAGCATACGTTCGGGATACACTGTGTTAGAAAAAATGTCATTTCTAGGCAAAAGGCATAAACAGCACAGACTTGGTTGGACGACTGACCACGTCTATGCACAAAGTCTCTTGCTCATTTTCTCTCCTTGTATGAATCCACAATTGTACAGCATATCCTTGAAATTAGCATACTAAAAAAAAGTAAGAAAAAGATATATAAATCAGCTAAAGCACTGGTGCTATTGCAGATTCTAGAGGAATATACTATATGCAACATAGAGTACTGTGCAAAAGTCTTAAGCCACATCTAATTTCTTCATATTTTCTTTCCAAATATACAGACCTTCTTGTATTTTATTGTGGTATTTTATAAATATTTCTTCAGCCTTCCTGAAGGACTTTAAAAGACTCTCATTTTCAGTCCAGTCCTTGAACCTGCCCAGTTACAGAGGTTTGTTAAGGCACATAGTGACCTATGGATGAATCATCACTCCTAACTGATGTCCCGAACCAGGGAAAAAACAGCAGCAGATGATGGCAGATGATCAGGTGGTGATCAGTATACTGGTGGTGCTGAATGCTGAGTGAGTGGCATAAAATAGCATTTTTGCACTAACTATATGTTTAAAGAAAAACATAAGTTTGGTTCAGCACATGCAGAAACTCACCAAAATCGCAGAATCTTCACATTAAAATGTTTTGGAACCTAGATTATTCCAAGTAATGTAATTTTGTTTATTATGTCTTCTTTGGCATTGTTATTGGCAACTACCCCTGCCTTTTTTAATGTTATGTCTGCACTCACAAACTCTAGGTCAACTCTCCTGCCAGCAGTGGGGTTATCTTTCTAATGCTAACCACTTGCTGATGCAGCACTGCAGCGTCTGACTCTGAGCTCACCCTGTTCTTGCCGTGTTAATGTGGAACTGGGTGAAAGTATGATATACAGTGGGGTGTTTTGTTTTGGTTCTCAAAGCTATGTTGAGCAAGAGCCCTGCCTAACTTTATTCACCACGCCCACTTATCCAGCTTTCATACTTTCACCATCACAAACTGCCCCCTCTTTTGGTCGATCCTAATGGACAGGAGAGCGATATTTAAAAATAGAGATTATTAAGGTGTTATTTGTTTTTTAATCTATCATACTAATTATAATAATTTTTTTTGAGAACCCAAAGAACCCAAAGTCACCTTATAGAGATAGAAATACAGACAATAAAAAAATAAATTAAAATAAATGCAAACAGCAAAGCAATAAACAATACTGACAGAAGGTAACATCTGTGTTTAAAGCGAATAAACCAATTTGAACAGGTGTGTTTTGAGCTGTGCTTTAAATAAGGAATGAAAATCAATGTTCCTTGAGACTGGAGGAAGTGAGTTCCAGAGTGACTAATATGAATATGATAATATGATGCTTTTCAAGTAGCACAAGGAACTGCATTAAATGGGGGAAAAGTGCAATGTAATAACAAAACCTCACATCTCAGAAATAGGAGAAGGAAAAAAATGTACTAATTTGTCCTGATGTGCTGAGGTTACAGCTCAGGCTTGTTGGGCCCTTTGTCTGTTTTAAAATGGAAAATGGGAAAAGATATGCAGGGTGTTAAGAATAATGAGGTTTTGAGATGACAGTGACAAAAACCTCTTCACATTCCAGCTGTTGCTTTACTGCTGACTTGAGGTTTCGTGGGGGGAGAGGAGGTCATCGCTAGCGTGACAGATGTTCCTCTGTAGACTCTTAGCTTTGTGCTACATAAAGGGGATTTTTTTTTCTCCGTATGTTAATTGAGGGTGTTTAATTTCACCTCCTCGTGCTGCGCGAGATGATCCAGGGTATCAGTGTCCCCCGGTGTGAGGTGGAATCACACAGCTTGACAGCACTTCAGCACACGCCCGGAAGGCCAGGAAGCCTCTAACTCACCACCTCCTTTGTTGCGGGAAGGTCAGGGGCAGCCGAGTGGAGAGAGGAGCGAATGAGATGACATGCGGAAGCATAACGAACGGCTGGCCAGGCCGCGCTCCACCGCGCCTCGGTGCTCTGGGTGTTGGAACAGCAGATTAGCCGTAATATAACGCTAACAGAGTCACTCACTCCAAAGGGCATTCCGCCGGACTCTGCTCTAGTCTTTAACTGGACATCATAATCCTGCACTGTACCTGCAGTCATTTTCATTCACATTTTAATACTGTTTTTTTACATTAATCAGATGCCTTTTACATTGTATTTCCAGATACACAGAAATCGTTCAAAATGTCTCAAAATAAAACCATTATACATTGATCTCCCTTGCAAATTAGGGCTCTGCTTTCCTTCTCTTGTAAAGTTTCTGCTTTGGGCGTACAGTACAATGTTTCCACAATTAAAAAATATATTTACATGATAATCAAATTTGTCATTAAGATAATTTAATAAAATTGTACATTTAAGCATAAGAAATAATCTGTAGTTTTGAGTCAAAGCAAGCGCAAATCATCCTATGACCTTCAAAACATCTGCAGGCTGAAGCCCAGCTTCTCAGGTGCTGTAGGTTGCTTTAAATCCACAATTGTACAAATGACATAGCATTTGAATTACAGATTTAATGGCTCTTTGACTATCGCCAAATTGAACATTGATCATTTTATTCATTTCATATATTCATATATTTCATATATTCCATATTTTTTTTCTAGCTATTGCCATGCTGATTTTCCAAAGTGCAGTGAATCAGAAGTATCGTTTATAAACAGGATGGACAACGGCCTCTTTGACCCGGTTTAGACCTGGTCATTTCCTATCAGGATTATAACAGGTGTAATACAACCAAGATGCGTTTAAAACAGATCACTTAAACCGTATCAGGAGGACGTCTAAGATGCTTTTAGTCAGTTCTAGCAGTGTAAACATGTCCATCAGATTGTTGAAACCCAAAACCCATCCTAGTTCTGTTACAGCGACCCCTGCTGTTCTGTTTTAAATGAGATGCCCTTTGAACCACCACCACAGGCAAAGCTGCTCTTTCAGTTCATCACCTTACTAATCCACCTTACTAAGCCACTCGGACCAAAGAAGCTCCAGTTTCGCCTTATTGTTTTTCATCATATTGCTACAACATAATTTTTGCAAACCCTGGCTTTGTCACTGCAAACCTGGGCTTTTCTTTTGAACACCACAGAAAAAAGCTGATTTGTATATTCACCACACAGCCAGGGGTGCCGCCAGAAATCTTGGGCCCCATGAAAGCTTAGAATTTTGCCCTCCCCTCTCTTTATTAAGATAATTTTACTAGCCCATAACAGGGCCCCATGTCAGTGCTTGGGCCCCTAGAATCGTTCTAACCTTTCCCCCCCTGGCGGCGCCCCTACACACAGCACTAGGATTTCAATCAGGGTTCCTGGATATTCATTAGTAAACACATGTGGTTAAAATCAGATCAGGATGCAATCCAGATACGGCTCATTTGAACTGACCAGGTGTAAACAGGGCCTAACCGTATACAAGAACAGGTTGGCTGGCGAGTGTAGACCACAGTGCACTGGGTGTGTATCACCCAGAGGCATAACAGAGAGGGAAAGAGTGATTCATATTTGGAATACCTTGCACCTGAAGTCTTGTTTACAGTTTGCATAATTCCTGGCGTACATATTTTATCCAAAATTAGAGTGGGACAGATGTATGCAGAATAAAATGAGGGAGTCTGGCATACGCACAGCACATCAAACCCAGCCTCAAACACAACAGCGAAGCATCCGCCAGAGAAAACAACATCTTTATTACCTTCTGCACTAACATTTTAGGAATGCAGAGCTAAATTACACCATGTTGGTGGGTTGTTTAGATGTTTAGCAAGATTTCTTTCCATTTGCAATCTACTCAATAGGCTGCCCTTTTAAATCCAGCAAACATTGAGGCCTAGTTTTCACATATTTTCCTGACGTTTTAATTTCTTTACAGTGTAAGTGGTCATTTAGATTTTTTATTTATTATGTAAACCCATCAGTGAACTTACAAGTGTCTTCTGAATGATTATATATGAAATGTTGATGATGCCCTGCATGCACGCCTAAACCATGCACAGCTTTATTAGATATATTTGGCACAGATCCATTTCAGAACTATGATAATTCTGATTAAAAAATGCACCAGGTATTATCTTCCTGACCATTTTATGTAATTATTGCCAATGAGGAAGATTTTAGAGGCTTTGGACATCTGGTTCCATTTACTGCAACTGTAAAGAAAACTCTTTTATATTTATCTAAAACAGAGCATTTCCAAATGACATTGGGTGCATCTTAAGCATTTATAATATGACAATTATAAATTATTGTGAATTTTCATATTCATCAATTCACATGCAGGTGTGTTTGTAGGTGGAAAGGGAGATCTTTCTTTTTAATGATTTGAATGCAACATGTAAATGAAAACTGCATGGAATTGATACCACAGCTAATAAGGAAACCCGTTATAGTAATACTACCCTGATAAAGAGATTTTTGTTGTTAATTCGGTTGTGGACAGTTTATATGAAGTTTATATGAAGAACTATTTATAACACAGTTAGCTTATTTTGTGCCTTTCTCAGACAGAATGTTAAATGTCAGGTGTTTGTTAACATGTTATGACCATTAACTAACACTAATACCAGCTTATTAATGATTTATAAACTGTTTATAACTAAACTAAGAAACTGATTATAAATAATGTCTTACTGATTATAAATGTCTTACTGTGAAGTGGTACCGCTAATTAAATATTCAGTTATGCAAACTGAGAACACTGAAATATTATGGCAAAGAAACAACAATAACATATTTTTCCTCTAAAGGTTAAATAAAGTTCAGTGCCCCCCTACCTCCACTCCCAAGCACAAATACACTTCGGTTTTCTTATGCAAAGGTTGCTGTGGCTTGATTATGCTTGGGCTTACGGAGTCGACTGGGTTGAGTGTGCAGAGTGAGTCTGCCTTTAATTAGAAAAGGATGATGGGAGAGCGAGAGAAGATGGAGCTTTGGAAAGCAGAGGTTTGCACTGGGATCAAAGGACAGATGAGGGATGACAAATATCCGAGGGCCAGAGTCTGCTGGAATCCGACCGGTAGACGCTCTAACCCTGGAGCGAGATAGAAAAGGGGGAGTGGGGGTGTGGAGGGCGGCAAGGAGGGGCAGCATTCATCTATCTTAATGCTCACAGTTACCCCTCATTCCTCCTTCCTTGACTCATTTGGCCAAAAATTTCGAGGCCGCAAAATACAAAACAGGTGGAGTTTACCGGCACATGGCTCCTTATGCGAAGGCTGAGAGACTGAGCTTTTACAAGCTTGTCCACCCCTCCCCCACCCCCTCACTTTTTTCTTGTGCACTGGAGCATGTAGTGAAGTAATCATCCAGGCATCCTACACATGATACCAGCGTTTCCTCAGCACTGCCTGTTCACCTACAGCCCATCCAGTGGAAGGAACAGCTTGATGAAAAACCCAACGCAATTTTTACCTCATCCCAAACATAGTCCTGGGTCAGTGTGTGAAGCTTCAGTTTTAAACCTGGAATCTAAACTAATTAGGTAATTGCTAATGAACACTGTGCCAACAGCTTGATTAAATCATCACATGCTCACCTCAAATTGACATCTTAGATAGACCTTATTATGTGGTTTCTGACACTGCTGGACACCAGGTAACACTGTTATACACTATAATGTCCTACAGAACAGTCCTAAAAACTGTAATAGCACCTATCCAGCTTGAATTTCTTTTTTCTTGTATATTCTGATGTGTGTAGGTGTTAAGTATTCTGAAACAGACTTGCTTATGTGGTTTTTGACACTGTAGGTCACACTGTAATTTATAAAATGTATGCATAGCAAAAGACTTTTGTCTTTTGTTTTAGAAAATGCTGCCCCAAGCACCAAGTAAAAATGAAACATGTCCATCTGGAGGTATGAAACATGTCCATGGATACGTTATTTAACAACTCAGCATGGCGTAAGCCAAGTTTGTGAGGTTTATCATTTGAAGATGTTAATTCCTGTGTTAAGCTAATGCTAGCTAGCCCCGTACCTCCAGGAGAAAGAAGGACATTTCAGACAACATATCACGGTTAACTAGGACTAGGGGTGTGCAAAGCGGCCACTAGTCGTATCTGCATTTGTATTTGTTGATAGTGGAAAATGATTCATATTTGTATTCATATTCTAGTAAAATTCATAATTCAGCACGCAAACTCTGTACACCCCTCTCCCTGAATTTACTCCTGAACTTAAGCGTTCTCTGCATTTAACCCATTCACCAAGTGAAGCAGCGTGCAGCCATGAACATGGCGGCCGGGGAGTAGTGTGTGGGGACGGTACAGAGGAGCAGTGTGTGGGGACGGTACCGAGGAGTTGTGCGTGTGGGGACGGTACCTGGGAGCAGTGTGTGGCGATGGTACCTGGGAGCAGTGTGTGGGGACGGTACCTGGGAGCAGTGTGTAGGGACGGTATGAGGGAGCAGTGTGTGAGGACGGTACCGGGGAGCAGTGTGTGGGGACGGTACCGAGGAGCAGTGTGTGGGGACGGTACTGGGGACCAATGTGTGGGGATGGTCCCGGGGAGCAGTGGGTGGTGACGGTACCTGGAAGCAGTGTGTGGGGAGTGTACCGGGGAGCAGTGTTTTGGGGAACGACCCAGAATTTCTGATCGCAGGGTGAGTGCCCTAACCACATGAGTGTGGGTGTGGGGGCGGGGTTTAATTTCTGAATACAAATATTTTGTAAGACACGTTATTTGTGCCTTTCTGAATACTCTATTCTAACCATCTTTATCCCTTCAACAATTCTAGACACACACTGAATAATAGAATGCTAGAAAAACATCAGGAAACAAAGTTGTTGGACGTTTTCCGTCCATTCCGAGCGGGCACAGACCCCCTGCGGCTTTGGGAAATGTTTCCAGGTCCAGCCTGGCGGGACTCCTCACACACTTCCTGTAGCTTACCCCGGGCGGCTTTTAATGGTCAAGTTTATTCTGTTTCTGAAGTGGCAAAGGCAGTGAAGATAAAGACTGAGGGCTCCGGATTTCCCAATAAAGTGGCAGATGATGGGGATCTTTTATTTGATGGCTGTTTGCTCAGGCGACTGGTATTTCAGACGGGATTAAGGATGCAAAATTGAATTTTCAGGAGGCCCCTTCACTTTGATTAGAGTATTATAAATGTGCTGAGGATATGTGGCACTGTGTTTGTAATTTGTTCCACTGGTATGTTCCTATGGCCCAGAAAGAGCAGGATATTAGAATAAGAGATGATTATTCAGGATACTGTTCATCTTATTGACCCTGAAGGTGAAGACTTGCAAAAAAGTCCCTTTATTAAATGACATAATCCATTTCTCTGAGCCCTAGCAGATTACAAATCGTAAAAAGTTTCTGGAATATTTCTCCTTTGAGGCCTTCCCCGAGTGGTGACAGTCCACCCTCTGTGTGCAGTCTGGCGTATGGGGAAGTGAACGTATATCTGATGGCCTGCCGTAAATCTTTAACGAGTCCATATGAACAAAAGACATCTGGTCCAACAGAGCGAACATGGACATTTGGCCTCCATACTCAGAACTTTATGGTTCTTTCTCCTTTTTGGTGGAGCTGAATTTGCGCTAAAGTGATATTTCAGCCAAAATATTGGACACAATTTTTCCCATACTGTCCAGGTTGTATGCATAAATCATCACATGCATCCTCAAACTTCAAGTAATCTCAAATAGACTTGATTATGCAGTTTCTGAAAATGTATGTCACAGTTTTTACATAGAACATGTCATACAATGTCAGAAAATATAAAAACACTTTTAATTTGGCTTTTAATTGCCTGAGTCTTGTTTTTGATATTTGTTGTCACTTGTTGTGAGGTCAGTATTATTAGGTAAACCATTGCATGCTGGGGCTTGGGAAATGGGGGTGCTGAGGGTGCTGCACTCCACATTTCAGGGTTGTTTAAAAGGGAATAAAAGGACCCATAACACAATAAGTAAGCTTGTTGGATGGTGGAGCTTGTATGTTTTATAAAGTGAGACTAGTTTAGAGACAAAAATTGGCCTTTTATTTTAAATGAATGTAAGATAATGTCCTGCACTTTAAATATGTACATTACAGCTCCTGCTCAGCGTTGAATCTCAGCATGCAACTGGCTGTAGGTGAGACCCAATAAGTAACCATCTAATTTGCATAAAAAGCCAGCACAAGAGTGGCGAGTCAGTCACATTGACATGACTGGGCTAATAAATGCTGCTTGGTTGTTTGGTTTCTGCCTCTCTCTTGTCTACAAAATTGATTTTTTTTCATCTGAATTACCATAATAAATGACAAACTAAAATGGATCTTTTTTGACTCACAAACCGATACTCCCACTAAACCAATAAAAGGTCAAGTAAGAGCGGTTGTCCATTCACACTGGCACCTTTGGGCTCATAAATAGTGCATTATGCTGTAAATCCTGATCCTAACCTGTCTTTTTGGAAATCACAGAGCCTCTCGAGGATCGTGTGTTTTAAAAACGAGCTGGTTTTATTCTCTCAGCTCTCTCTCGTAGCTCTAGGCAAGTGTAAAACCTTTTAAACCTTTAAGAGCATAATTGCCCGATTGAGGGAGCGGTTTAGGGGAAATTGGCAGGCCGAAGCCCAGCCATTTCAATCGAAGCCACATTGTGTGCTGTACCCCATGAGCTTTGCTACATCTCAGGAAGGAGGGCATTTCTGTATTTTTGGACGTTGTTACGGACTGCACTGCTATATTGTTTCTTTCCAAATATCCGGGCCCTAGCTGGCACTCAGCTTTCTCACTTTATTTCCAAAGCTCTTCCAATGAAACGGCCCAATGAAAGTGCAGACCCTGATTTCATTTCGCTGGACCGATTCTCCAACACCAGAACGCAATGCAGTTTCCGAGCTGCTTCAGAATGATGATTGGAAACAACACAACAAAGCCATAAAATGTTTACAGGGTTTTGGAAGGGTTTGTGTTTCTTTTTGGTCATTAAACAGTGTTCGGCATGTTCATTTGGCAACGAATTACCATCTGCCATGCACTACTGTTAATTACTATCGGTAATATAATGTGAAACAGAGAAACAACACTGGCATTTTGTTGAACCAGAAGAAAAACTGCTGCGTTTGACCATTAATACCATAATAAATAATGCACATTGCATCGTATCATCACGGCTAAATCTTAATAGTGGGGTACGTATTGCTGACAAACCAACACATTTTACATGACACATGTTTTCTTATGAGGGTGTCCAAGAACTGGTCCATAACATATTTTTACAGAGTTCACAGTGGTGTTTCCAAATACTTGTTCTCAGTACCACCATAAAAATTATAATGAAGTGAATTTTAGCCTTTTTAAGAGTTAATATTTTAAATGATTCCAAATTTTGAATTGTAACTATTAGTTTTATACAGTCATGTAGTTAGTTTTACACATGTCTCTTTACAATAATGCCCAGAGACCGATGGGGGTGTGTCAAATGAGCAGACAAAATAGTACTAGAAAATTGGGTTCTGTCTGTTGTACTTTGATTTTGATAGCGAAAGACAGGTGCAAGTGTGTTTAAACAAATAAAGCAACTTAATAAGGGATGAAAATTTAAATTCTGGTGAAAAAGTGGGAGAGTAGCAACCAAGAGCTCATAATCAGCTAATTAGATTATAGCTAGCATGCTTGTCCCTCAAAGATTCATGCCAGAACACTGTTTGTTGACTTTTCATCAGCCTTCATATTATTGAGCCCCACCCATTGGTGCAGAAGTTACTCAATAGGTTTCACCAGCATGTCCCACTGGATCCTAGACTTCCTCACCAACAGATCCCAGAGAGTGAGAGTATATGTTCACTGTTCTGGAATATCTAGGATATCTACATGCTCTCCTCAGGGCTGTGTTCTCTCTCCTCTCCTCTACATCCTCTACACAGACGACTATTGATCTGAGATAGAAAATTGCCAAATTGTGAAGTTTGCAGATGACACATTTTGAGCCTGTTGAAGGACGATGAAGCATCACATGGCCCTATTGTTTTGTCAACTGGTGTCAGGAAGCTTGTCTGGAGTTAAACGTGACCAAGACTAAGGACATGTGTTTTGATTTTAGGCAAAAGGACTGTCACCCTACCAAGACAAACATTGATGGGTAGGATATTGAAATAGTTCAGCAGTATAAGTACTTGGACTCTATGCCTGACAATAAGCTAAGTTTTAACAGCACTGCCTCTACTGCCGCAGGTATTTGGCAATGTTTAATGTAGATAAATCTGTAATGACACTTTTCTACAGATCCTTCATTGAGAGAGTTCTTACCTTTTCAGCTGTCTGTTGTGAAACAAAAAAAATGCCATATCTAAAGTCATCCAGGTGTGTAGTAGTTTAGTGTTGTGCAACTAAATAAACTAAATGTGTTCACTGTTTGAGAAACAGGTGATTAAAAACGCTCAACGCATTCTGTTAAACCACGACCACCCTCTGCACTTTGAATTCCAGTCCTTGCCCTCTGGCTCTCGTTTCAAATATCCATTAGTTAGAACCAACAGACATAAACACTCCTTTATACCATCTGCTGTCCAGTTGCTGAATTCCACTAGGAAACAGAGATAACCTCTGTAGTTCACCTCCCCCTTCAACATATTTTTGTCTATTACTCTATTTGTCAATCTATTCCATTTCTACTTTTTAAACCTCTTTCATGAAATGTTTGTGGGAATTTGTGTATATGTGTGCAATTACTGAAAAATAATTGCTCAATCTGGGACAAATAAAGTACTACTATTACTACAACCACTACTACTACTATTACTACTAATACTACTACGACTACTACTACTTGTACTAATAATTCTATTACAACTACTACCACTACTACTACCACTACTACTGCAACTACTACTATTACTTCTACTATTACTACTACTATTACTACTACTACTACTATTACTAATATTACTACTACTACTACCACTACTACTACTACTACCACTACTTCTACTACTACTACACAAGCACCTCAGTCTGCTTTATGAGGTACTGTTCGATCTCACTGCGGTAGCGAAGCACAGACGCATCTATTTCCAAAATAAATACAAGAACACAGAGAGGCTCCAGGGCCAATCAGGCACAAACCATCAAACATTTAGGGACAGGTGAAGTGAGGGGTTTTGTGAGGGCGAAACAACATTTTCAAAGTAAAAGTCCAAAACAACTAACAACTAACCTGGATGTTACAGGTAGGGATGAGCGAGTACAGCATTATCTGTATCTGTATCTGTATCTGTTAACCAGATGAATTATCTGTATCTGTA
>JBBKCR010155501.1:0-17334 GCA_037577295.1 Ladigesia roloffi
AGCAATATTAATAAATATTAAGCAATTACCTCCAAGATCAATAAAGTTTTCTGATTCTGATGAATAGGTCCTGCATATAAAAATGAGCTTCAATGAATTACAAATATCTCTAGTGTTTGTTTTCCTTTATAATAATTTAAAGATTTGCTCTAGTTACATTTATACCAATATAATTTAACTGAGTCAACATCTTGGGTACAGGGTGCTCCAAATTACATTGCAGACTAAAATACACGTAATACTGCTGTAAAAATCATTTAATCTCAAAGGTAGCAAGGGTTTCATGTCAAAACCTGTTCTCTCTCAGGTACAAGGACACATAATGGAACAGATGAAAGGATTGATGATGTCTGATGATCCAGAGGACGACGAGTGATTCCTGCAGTGCAGGGAAAAAAAGCGTCAGCTCTGAATTCAACTTTTCTAAAATCTCAGTAGACCCCAAAGTGCATTGAAAGGCAGGCCTGTGTTATTTGTCGGCTCTCCTCAGTTTTCGTGGAGAAAACCAAAGGGCTCCAGTGAAAATTGCACCTCGCGTGAGTCGTATGAGACCATTGCTGCTGTACTTTTCCCTCGATTGAATCAAAGTCGGAGACTATTCTCTGACTCGGGGGAAAAACAGTGAACAGAGCCGTTTCCCGAAATGAGCCTTTTCCTCTCCATTTTCTGCTCTTTTTTTTGTCTTTGCAAAATTGTTGGAGATTATATATGGATTCCGCTCAAAATTCTCCTCTCTGATTGGTTTGTTTCAGTTCTTTTGCTCTGTCTCTATTGTAATCAGAATTTATTTTTTTTATCAATCGCTTTCCATTCTGATTTGCTCAATTTCCAGACGTTTCGAGCTGTTGAACTTTCCGAACAGCAGCATGATCACTTCAAGCTCCTCTCGCAAAGATGATTTTTCTCTCTTTTCTGAATCAAAGGGTATTACTCCTCGCTTTGGCATGATAAAAAAAAAAAAAAAAAAGATCTTTTTTTTTAACGATCATCGCTTGGTGGCCGACCCTTTACCCTTTTCGTATTACTGGATGTATGTATCTATGCACAAAAAGAAAATTTTACGATCAGGTTTTTGAGAAGTTTTATACAGATTGACTGTATAAACTGTATTGACTGAGATTGACTGTAAAAAAAAAAAATAATAATAATAGCTGTAAATGAACTGATGATGATGTCTTAAATTCACCCAAAGACATTGAAACATCTGTCTATGCAGCACAAATGGGACTTTTTCAGATTTACCAGGAGACAAACAACAATAATCAGAGTTTCTGGTGTGTGTGCATGTCGGTACCAGCCAGAAGAAGCTGATATATTGTGGAGGTACTGAAAGACCCCAAAGCAGTTTAAAAAAATACTTGAGTCACATTTCAAGAACTGAAAAATAATGTCAAGGTCCAAAATATGCATGAATTATGTGTGTTTGTGAGCGTGTGTGGTCCTTATGGAGAATGTGTGTATGTCTTGTAAACCTTCAAGTGAAACGGTGCACTTTAATGTGTAAAGCTGGGGTCATATGTTCCAGAACTGGAGATCCAGAATCCTGGACAGTTTCAGCAGTAAGAAATGACTGAACTGGGCTGGACTTCTGGCCCTCAAGTACTGATGACCCATGCAAAGTCGTCATACTGTATAGTAAGTAAGAGAGCACTGTTCCGCTCAAGCTCTGTCTACAAATGCATTTTTTCATAGCAACTTTTGGTAAAAATCCTATTTGATGGAATCAGAATTTGTAGCACTTTTGTTAGAGTGCATTCTTCATTTCAAGTCATGCTTCTGTTATATCAACTGTAAAACTATACAGCTCAAAGAACACCCAGTTTTTATAGTAACTCACATAGAGCTTCTGACAACTGAGACTGATTTTAAAATGTACTGTAGATTAAGGGGGCAATTAATGGCCTGGTGTTTGTGGGTTTGGATCCCAGGAACGTTGGAAGCACCACTGAGGTGCCCTTGAGCTAGACAAAGACCCCTCAGTAAAAACGATCTCCATTATAACAGATATTGCGTGTTAACAGTTGAATGTAGGTAAACTCATGAGTTTTAATGGGGACCTCAGTGTTCTGAAGGGACTCATTGTGGTGGTGTTAATTACCAAAAAGCTCATTTGTGGGCAGAGCTTGTATAGGTCAGTTGTTATTGATTTCTGGAATATTAGATGGTGCTAAGAAGACTTTTACTCAGGGCTGGGAATTCTCAAGCACAACCTGCTCAAGCGTCTCGTCCTCTGGAGCTTTTGCTCTCTGAGTATGTTGGTCCAGCCCCAGTTTCAGGAAGCCCACGTGTTGCACATTTCTGTTTCCTTCTATGGAACCTGTCTCAGTTCATCAAGGACTGAGAATAACGTGCAGTGCTCGAATGAGATGGTTGGGGTTCCTCCTCCGAGATGCTTTTGTAGTTTCTGCTCTGGGCTCTTCTGCTGCTCCTTTGCTATTTAAAACATTTTCCTCATTTGGGGCACTCACGGGCTTTGACTTGCCATTGCTTTTCAGCTCCGGTCAAATTCATTACTAACCGTAGCGCCTGTGTTTGTACCACCTTGATGAATATCTGCTACCTGCCCAATGAAGCAGGTGTGTGTTGATTATCCCGCTAAGGTCAGTACAGAGTAATTTCCTGATAAAAAAAAAATGATGGAATGGGTTTTTAAGTAAAGGTGCGTTGTCCGACAACGTGAGATCTAGCCTGTTGGGCTACAGCCAAGTAGCAGGGCACCTTCAGAGTCGTCCTAATTATCTTCAAGTAACCACAATGCAAGAATCCAAGCAGAGTGTATCATCTGTCTTTGTTTTGCACTATTTGAGTGTTTGTAAATAACATTTTGTATTGATTTTTTTGTCCTTAAAGAATCCTCCTTGCTCTATTTATTGCATTCTGTGTAATCCAAAGTGGTCTCTGTGAGACCTGCTTTGACCCTGAATAAATCAACTGATGAAAGTATGTTTTGTGTGAGTGAAATATGACTTTGGTCTCCCAAACCCAGTGTGTCTAATAGTTCATGTGAATTTGTTCCAGAACTCTAGCAGGTGGAACCGACTTAAACTATGCAATGTAACAGAAGTGACCTTTTAGCTAGTCTGACGCAGGACATCAGAACAAAAGCCCTTCTTTACATCCCAAAACCTTTTATATTTTACTTTCAGGTGAATGTGGTGTGTGAATTCATACCTTTCTATACTTGAACCCAAGTTTTTAACCACTGCACTAATGAGCCAGGCCAGCTGCGCAACTTATTTTTGGATGTTTGACTGTCAGATGAAATGTGACATACAATATAATAAAAGTATAGCCTCGGGTTTGATCCCACAACCTTCTGTTTTTGAGACCATAGCTAACCATAAGCCATACACATATCCATGGGGGGAAATAATATGTTTAGACCTACCATTGCGTACAGGTCCCTAAATGTCCTGCTTAGAATTCTGGCTTTTTTATTTTATGCCCTTGGAATTACAGACATTTTTAGGGGCTTCTCTCAAGAGAACAGAGTAAGGGAGGCGCCTCAAAATATACGACTGGGAAGTTCTGGGGACCGTTGACCACAAGGCGCTTATAAATAAAATATATTATATACAGTGTGTATGTGTGTGTGCATACATGACGTATGTGTATATACTTATGTAGGTACGGTGTATACACACATATAGTACCATTCAAAAGTTTGGACACACCTTCTCATTCAACGATTTCCTTTGTTTTCATTATTGACTACGTTTTAGAATTATATGAAAACACCACTTATTGTTTAGTGACAGCTGTGCACATTCAGAATTTTTTTCAGTCAGATTAGTGAGGAATCGACCTGGAGTGATATATAATTAATAGGTTAATTAGCTTAACTAAGGAAAAAGAGACAACAGCCCATCACCTTATTAAAACTCATATTCTGGTTCGTTTAACTCCTTTTTTATTGCATATATCTGTGTTCCTTCATCATTTCGTCTGTTTTCAATAGTAATCTACATTGTAGAAAATAATAAAAACATTGAGAAGATGTGTCCAAACTTTTGACTGGTAGTGTACAATGTACATATGTATGTATATACGTGTGTGTGTGTACATTCACTTTCTTAGTTTCAGGTACAGTCCACCTGGAGACAGTGAATGGTAAGTATCTTGCTGAAAATTAAAATGGTGGACAGTTGTCATAAGTTTCTCAGGCAAGTGTTTACCACCCCACATACATCATGTATATGTATATGTACACACACACATATATTAATAAATAATGTTTACGTAAATGTTAGAAATGTAAAGGGGCAAAACACTGAATTGATTGGTTTTCAAGATGTTATGCATTTAATTCCGTGTGTGCAGTTCAGAAACAGAACCTGTGTTCTTTCTGCTCAGAGTGAAGCGTCGCCACCTGCTGGCCGGAACCCTGGTATATGCGTTTCGGTTAAAAAAAAACACACATTACCTTTTTTGAACCAGATGTAGTTGCTCCACGAGAGTGTGTTTAGTGTTACCCAGTGTTCTAAATGGTAAAGCTTTGCTTCATTTTCATGTGAGTTAAAAGACGTTTTTGAGAACATTTTCACAGAAACTTTTGGATAACTGTTGACTTTTGTACAATACTAAGATATTTTCCATTAAGGAGGTTTTACTTACGCAGACCATTTTTTGAATAGAATTTGATTTTTTTCAATTGGAAGATTTCCCTTTTAACTTGACTTGTGACACAATTAATGGTTGAACCTTTTTTGATTTATAAGGGGTGGATTCCTCGACTCACCTACAATTAGACTGTTTTCACAGAAAAAATGGGTCACTTCTGATTCTGATTATTGACTCGTAGCCTTGCAGTTCCAGTTCTAATTTACAGAAGCCGAATTTGGACTCCATGGCTTATCTGATCAGGAGGGACTTATGTGCTCATTTGATTTTCACTGAAATGTGTAAATTTGATAAATGACTGATTTAAGGCAGCTTACTAAGGCCATGTGTTATGGTTCTGTATACCCTTCAAAGAAAAGCTCCGCACTGACCAAAATAGTCCAAAAAATACTTTATTTAATGCAGATTCTGCGTCGTCTTTTCCAGAATATATACGCTATGCCAGAAGTCTGGGCTGGCATTGCTGAATACCAGTCTGGGCTGGTTTTGCGTTGTTCTGAATAAACTTAACTGTCAGAGGCATTTGGAGGTGCAGGCACAGCAATGTCCCTCTGGTAGGCACACAACTGAAAAACACCTGAAAAATGAAAAGTGCAGAGAAGGTGCTATTATCATATCTATAGAGATAGAAACACGCAAAGCCACTAAGTGCCAATATGTTATTTACAGGTCTGGTTTACATAGACAGCCTAGAGGGCGAGGCTCTGCTGCAGTTCATTAAACACAACAGATTCGAGAGAGAGAGAGAGCGCGAGCACGTGAGAGAGAGAGAGGGATAGTGAGAGAGAGAGAGAATAAATGGAGGATTACCAGCCGCCAGAGCCAAAATGATGCCTATCCAGCCCAAAATGTAGGACCATGAGAACCTCCAGTCAATGTAGCGCTTTCCAAAGAAGTTAACTGTCACTCCAGTGTAGATTGCCAAAGCTAACAGAGCAAGAAAACCTAAAGAACACAAAAACATGTACACTGAGTTTGGAATGAGGCAATTTCGAATATAGCACAATTTCAGATTAAGATTAATATGAACTAAATGAGTAAATCTGAGTAGTTTTAGTGTGGAATGTTCCGTTCTAAATAAAGGCACTGAGTCACAGTGGAAGTGAATGGAACCAGGCGCCTGCCTCTAAGATCTCCTCACAGAAATTCATTCAATCAAATGGTTTCAGTTGCACCACCTGACGCCTGAGACATTGTTCTAGCAGAGCTTTGAGAAGATTTTGGTCCTAAACTAAACCTGTTCTTGGTGTAGAGGCACATGCAAGGTGTCGCGAGGCATAATATTCCCAAAAAAAACACGTTTTTGGTTTTTACTATTTGGTTCAACTATCAAAAGCGTAGCATATAAACACCAAGACAACTAGTTCACTGGTGGGTTTGGATACTGAGTACAAATATGTTTATTTATGATATAGACACCCTCAGATCATTTCATCTCCACCATGAAGAAATGTACATCTCAACCAATGATCTGTAGTCAATTAGTTTCATTTATAATAAAATAAAAATAATCGCTGAAGGTCAGTGAATGAGTGAATGTTCAAATATTTTTTTGGAATACAACTTCTTAATGTGTATTTGATATTTTGTCGACTGAAAGACTAAACACATATAAATCGTCTCGATTTCAATACTGAAGCCATCTGGCTGAACTTGTGAGCGTGTGAGGTTGTGGATATATAAGAGTGAAAGTGTAGATAATTGAGGGAATAAATGAGTGTGTAGATAAGTGAGTGAGTGAGTGCAGGAATATATGAGTAAGTGTGTATGAGGGAGTGAGTGTTTGAATTCAGTGAGTGAGTGGACAAGTCAGGGGATGATGAAGTGCACACGTGAGTGAGTGAGTAAATGTGCGTGAGTGCGTGAGTGAGAGTTTATGAATGAATTTTGCCCACCAGAAAGCAGCAGGGCGATGCCCCCGGTTCTGACTCTCTTGTTCTTGGTTCCATTGGCGAAGGCGCTGAGGCCCAGCACCACTCCAGCGAAGCAGCTCAGCACAGACAGCAGCATGAAGGCCCGCGTCGCATCCCAGAAGGCTTTGGGAGACAAACAAACTACCCTGAATTTCCTCCCCTCAGTGAGCCTCCATCTTCCTTACTTACACATCTCTTTCACTCTGAAGTGTTCTGCTCTAAACATCTTTCACCACAACTTTTATTTTTCATATACAACACATTATCTGTCCTGCTGCTGCTGTTATTTGCACAGTTATTTATTGCTGTGAAAGTACTATATGCATTTAAACATCCACTGCACTGAACGATGTCTTGTTCTAATGTTTATTGCTCTCTCCATACCCTGTGATGCACTCATGTAGTCTTGGAGTTCCTGTTTTTGGGGTGTTCCTGTTTTTGTTCTTGTGTTGCACTGTGGTCCTGGAGGAACATTGTTTTGTTTTACTCTGTACAGTGAGTATGGCTGAAATAATAGTAAACCTACTTGATTTGACCACAGAAGCAGATAGTGTATATTTATTTTCACGGAAGTTTCACAAAGTAGAAATTTACACAGAAACTGACAAAAAAATGTAAACTGCTTGTGTAAAGGCTAGCATATGTTTCAGAGAGAAGTGCCACCAAAGCTTTGAAGTGCCACCAAAGCTTTCTGAACAGATTGAATGCCGTCAACAAGCTCGAAGGAGAACAATAAGTGCAAATTCTGTTAAGCCAGTGTTTAGATGCCTGTGCACCCAGATAGAAGATAATTACACTAACAGATGGCAGTAGCAATGAAACTCCTGCTGGTGCCAGCAAATGCATTTTAGAAGCTTTTATGTTCTAAGCCCAATTCTGCAGCTATGAGGCTAGTGTTGCTAACAAACTCTAGCACCCAATATTCATCCAAATCTTTTCTGTAAGTACAATCTGCAGGTGGAGATCTACAAATATTTCACATCTGCTGTCTAAACACATTCCCCAGCTGTCTACACAGTTTTACATATCAACAATGATTTTGTAAAGAGTTGAATGAGGTTTGAGTAGGGTGAAATCTGTTTTGTGAATATACGTTTCTGACTGTTTGCATCTCATAAAATACTAAAATATTAAGATTTGAGGTTTTTTTTAAATGTTGATTTTTAAACCTAATAAACCTTTTTCGATTCATAAAGAATGGATTCCAGCACTCACCCACAGTTAGTGTATGAGCATGGCACTTATGGTTGATGCAGAACCTCCAGAGGCCCTGATTGGCTAAGTTCCCAGAGTACCGATACTGCATCCAATAGTCGGTTGCAGTGGAAACGATGAGGAGCACCAGGGCGGCCACACCGCACAGTGTGCCCCCGCCGGCCAGAGAGTACAGCATCAAGGACAGGCCTGGGACAGAGTCCTCCTACAGGCCACAAAAAACACCCAGGATCCTCCTACAGGACAGAAAACACACCTTTAGTGTTTCACTGCAGAGGTAAGTAGATTAACCCATAGAACATGAGCGGATCTGATGGTAAATTGTCATCATACAGTAAAACAGCTCCAATAAGCTTATTTTTATATAGATAAAACATTTAATAATAATAAGCCCTACTGGGGGTTAACAAATGGCATCATACACATGAACATAAAAAACAAAAAAAGCATGTTTCTTTTATCCATTGAACCTGGGAGAACTTTCAGGATAGAGCGGGGAAAACCTGCAGAGAGAGGGGCTACGGAGAGCGGCCGAGCAGCAGTGCACTGAGGGAAAGTGTAACAAACAGCGAGAGTGCAGGAGAACTAATACACTTTCTAGACGGTTTTACACCATTTATATTTTCTGAAATCAGAGTTCTGTGAGTTAAATACATTTTCTGCTCATGTAAATAATAATCTGAGTAGAAACAACCCAGGCCTGAAAGCCGAAGAAAGTAGTAGCTCCCAATAGGTAATTTTGGTATGTCTGCAATCAAACAAAGCTAGATGAAGCAAAATATTTTTTGTAGTTTAGAATGTTTGTTTAATAACCTCCTTGAGAATTGTTGAGATATGCCCAACTTAACCCGGCTCTTATTTATTCCCATTACTTCCATTATTTCCATCATAAAGCTGTAAACCTTAGACTGAGAGAACATACTATGATTACCTACATCTTCAAAGCAAAAGAATTATAAACACTTACATATTTAATAGAAAAATCGATTTGACTCACTTAATTCAACATACAAATTGTATATTTATATGCTCTGCATTGATGTCCAACTCCTGTCCTACCGTGTTTCATTTATATTAGGTACTAAATAATATTTCTAAAAGATTCATAGCTGTTTAACAAACAAGTATAAGGAGTTAATAAATGCAGTAGTATGCAAAAGCATGAATAAACCCACGTAACATATTTTGCTGATTTTCAAGGTCGTATGTACTCAGCTGAAAAAAACCTAAAAAACAAAACAAAGCAAAACACAAAACCGCAACTTTTTACGCTTTAAAACAGTAACCATCAGTCCAAATTTCGAGTCTCTGTACTTATGCACACGCTTACAATAACACGACGATTGACCTGGAGGCTCCAAGACTTTCTCATGCAACTGAACCAACAGCCAGCTGGCGCAGTATAAAAGACATTCTGACTCTCAAAGCAAGGCACTGAGCCATTTTGGCCAAACTCATCTTGTGCAATCAGCATTTTACACTCATCGGCGGAACGTGGGCCGATCAGCAGGTCATCTTTTTTATATGGCGAAGGTGCCAGTGAATGTGAACTGTCCACGCAGCACAGTCCAGATCAGCACATTTTTATAATGTGGCCAAATGCTGGACTGGATATGCTCACACTCGCTCACTGTCCCCACCCCTCTCTCTCACACACACACACACATACACACACTCACATACACATGCCTCCGATTCCAGAAATAGCAGTGTTTGGCAGGCCAATTGCACTGCATGTTACAATTCAACATTCATCTGTAAAATAAGAGAACTATTCATGTAGAGGGTAAGAGAAGAGACATGGTGACAGCAAGGCACCACGAATGGATGCAAGTGTGGACAGAACAAGCCTGGCCTTTGTCTGCCACTCACCACTTGTGAGACAGTGTGTGGAATGAGGCTCTTTCAGCAGCTGGAGCCAAATCACATCAGTACATTAAGGTGCAGACATGTGTCTCTATTAAGAAGCTTCTTGCATCTCAAACACACATAGCCAAAATAGTGAGCCCATAAAACTTTATATACACACTAACATTATAGATAAATGTATCAACAGGCTCTACTGAAGTAATACAAAGCATGTGTATCCCTCTCCTGTGTGCATCACTATGAAAGTGAGATCTTCAGGGTGTGAAAGTGTGTGTACCTCTCTGTTGGTGTGCCTCTCTCCTGGTGCTTTCCTCTGCTGCAGTCGCGTCCTGTCCCGGCCGTTTTAAGCCTTCTACGCTCGGCTGTCATTGTTTCTCCTACAATAGAGCGAATGATCCAGTGCAACATGTGAGATGTGAGGTAATCCCCCACTCTCTCGTTCTCTCTCTCTGTCAGACACTCCCTCCCTCTCTCTTTCTCTCTTCTCTGGGTCACAATCAGGCCAGTATTCGTCCTGAAATGCAGAAGAAATGCAGATGGGCCATGTCTTATCCAACACTGCCATCTCGCTCTATCTTTTCTCACCCCATTAATCACTCTTCCTCCATCTCTCCAGTCCTTAACTGGAGGAATGATCAGTTGGGGCTGAACTGAATGGGGTGCCTAAAGTTTCTGAGGCCTGAGCAGACTTTGTATCATCTTTTTAGACACAAATTTACTTAAAAACTGAAATCTGGATGCCAAAGTAAACTCCATCTGCAGGTCTTGGACTGCCAGTAAAAGCAATCTCTGAGGAATGCACAATACCACTTGTTTCAAGTCAAAGGTAAACAAATACCATAATACACACTTTATTATAAACCACTCCCACATACATCCACTGACTGGCCGATATATTTGAAGTTTACCCCCAAAGCTTTTTTATTAGAAACACCTATCTCGTACACCTATTAAGCACTTCCACTGGCCACATTATTAGAATATACTGCATTGAATATCCACTGAAACCCCTACCCTTTTTCTTTGGAATGATCAGTCCCAACTCAACAAAAACATCTGAGGTCAAATGACAATTTCATTTTTATTGAACTGAAAACATGAAAAACTGTGGGAAAGCACAGTTCAAGTGTCTCAACAATCCAAAAATACACTTCTGGACATCACAATAATCAAAACTCCCCCAAGTGGGAGATTAGGAAAGTCCAGGACATCCTTCTCTGCTGTACTGTTTATAATTATGATGAAAAATGATGCAAGTAGGTAGTCACTAATACCCAATTATGCTGCACACATGATCAGTTTATCAGCCTCACAGAGTTTCCCGAAGCAGGCCCTAGCTTAAAAAAAACATCCATTTGATACTCAGTATTTCAGGATGAGGACTGGAAAAACTCTTGATAATTATTAGAAAAGTCTAGAACTGATGTCAGATCAGCGCCAACAACGGTCACTCCCACAGTGACAACAGACATCATATCTTATGGTCCATGCTGGAGACATTTACAGGAACGTGCCCGTGGTTAATGAATGGCACCCAACATGAAGTGGGCTGTAGTCCATGTGGCCTCATTAGCAGTTCAAGCTGAGTGTCGTTGCAGAAGCTTTTCACTTCCGGTTAGGGCGTCCTTTACCCATCTTCGCCCCTTTGCCACCCTTTCCACCCTTTCCACTTTTGCCACCTTTCCTGGCCCCTTTGCCTCTATCTTTCTGCTCCTTCCTCTGCTTGCCACGCAAGTCCTTCTTCATCCTGCCATCCACCACACGAAACACGCCCTTTACCCCTGAAGGGCGTCGAATTTTCCGGCCCGCCCCCTTCTTGGCCACTACGTATGTGATGTCCCGCTTCTCTTTGCCCACACCAGCCTTCTTGTAGATGCTGGAAATAAGTTCATAATGTCAGTACACAATCCATCAAGCACCTCTCTTAACCTTACAGTTCTGTGCAAATGTCCAGAGCCCCCTCCTTTCTTCATAGTTTGCTTTTTATCACCTTGCCAAAATCAGATTTTTCGTTATCTTTGTCATATTGAGTAGATTTAATGGTTTTAATGATTCATGTTTTCCTGACAGGCTCCAAAGCGTTTTAACATTAAAGTATAGTGGTGATGCTGAATGTTGAGTGGTTGGAACAGATAGTTAAAGGAATTCCAAGCTCTCAGCATTTAGCACCACCAGTATACTGATCACTGCCTGATCACCTGGAATCATTTGGTCCTGGTCCTTCACTGGTTCAGGACTTCAGTTAGATGCTGTTAGTTCTGAATGAATGTTTCATATGTAAGTCACTGTGTGTCTTAACCAACAAAAACATTCTTCTGAAACTGGTCAGGTTCAAGGACTGGACTGGAAATGAGAAACTTCTAAAGTACTCCAGGAAGCCTGGAGAACTCTTCCACAATAAAGCCTGGATCTTTGAGAGCAAAATGTGAAGAAATGAGAGCTCAAGGGTTTTGCACAGTACTGTATACTCATTTACTCAAGTAGTAAAAAAGAATAATCATACACTAAAACACAACACAGATCTGTATATGTTCGTATTTACATATCTGCACTGACTGCTCTTGTAACTTGATGCTAACTTAGCATTACTGATAAGCTTTCCAAACAGACAACAAAGCACTTCTGTATGTTGCTCAACAGCATCTGCCAACTGTCATAAATGCTACAACAAAGCAAGGCACTTTGTTCAAGGATGCAAAAACAAAAACTTGCATATAACAGCGGATGGGAATGAAGGACAAATAACAGAAATGTACTGAACTCTACATTGTTACTTTTATCGGTTATAACTTGAATATTTTTACAGTACGCAGCACAGCACCCCATGTCATTTTTTGTTCACTTCTAATATTTAGCATTTTTAAAATGCTGCTGTTTCCTGAGCGAAAAAAAATATCTGGAGGGTGCTAGGTTTACTAAAGTACTACTAATCGGTGCTAATAAATAAATTTTAGCCGTATGACAACTCTTAAATTTCTTTAAAACAAAAAATTGGGCCATTTATAGGGTCACAATACTTAAACAATGGCAACATATATCGAATCACCACCAAAATAATACTGTATCAGGAGAATAGGCCATAAAGCCCTTCATTCTCTGGCCAACACTGGACAGCAAAAAATAGCAAAAGCTAGAGGAATAACAAAGAGGACCTGACTAATGAAAACACAGCAGTGAATAATGTTCTTGCTGGGAAAGCAGCAGAGTGCGTGGTTGAGGGTCGCAGCTGACGTAAAGTCTGACCTTTTCAGCTGTGCCATCTTTTCTCTCTCAGAGATGTCCACTGTGTTCACAACTGCTTCAGCCTTTTTCTTGGCTTGCTCCATCTTCTTCAGCATCTAGAGCATAACACAGACAAGATATTATCAGTCTGATCTGCAGACATCAGCATTTCCTCTTTCCAGTTTCATTTTTTTTTTAAATCTCTTTCTCTCACCCTCCTCTTCTTGCGCGCTTTGGCCTCTGCATGTCTCTTGATGGGACGTGCATTTATTTCTCTCCACTTCTCCTTGTACTCCTCCACCATCTCCCGGGTGACGGGGACGGGCTTTCTCCTGTGCCTCTTCTCATCATCCATAAACCACACGGGGATCTCACTCATGTCCTCCGAATTGGCAAACCTGGAAAAAAACAATAAATATGAGCCACAGTGTTGAGTGAATAAAGTGAAAGTGAATAAAGGTCTGCAGTTGCACACATGGTGATGGTGAACAAGCTGGAAAGTCTGAATATCTGTGGATTAAAAAACCCCATTTGGTTCATAATGTGTCATCTTTTAAACACTATAGCACAGAGCACTTTTTTTTACAGTTCTGCTGCAGCCTTCGTCTTACATGCGGACACTGTGGTAGTGCAAGAGTTGATAAGGAACTTCAACACCGATCCATAAGAGAAAGATGCTAATATTGCTAAACTGCCAGTAACACAAAAAAACCCCAAAAATATACACAAATCATCTCAAAGTCAAGGCTAAAGATGTCACAATAAACTTTCTTTGGTGTTCCAACACCATGTAGAATTTAAGCTGATAATTAATTTTAATACTTAAGCTGCGATAATGCTCTGGACTCTGAAGGGGGTGAATGTCCTGCAGTGGCAAATAGCTTTGGTTTAATATTGGATTTGATTACATTCATGTTTAAGTTGGAATTTACATAAATATTTGAACTGTAACTTGAACTGTAACTGTGTTAAAGGGAATGCTGCTGTTATCAAACTGCTTATTACTTTAAAGTGTTTTGTAAACCAAATGTTATTGCACTTTTGTTCATATGGCAGTAATTTTATTTAAAAAGTGCACAATACACTTCTTTTGATGTGACTATTTAATTGTGATTAATCACAGAAAACAATGCGATTATTCGTGATCTAATCATTCTGATCGTTGCCCAACATTAATTATATTGTTTAGTATATAGTTCATTGTGTATTTACAGATTGTTGTTTTATTTTACAGTTGAGTCTGAGACACACCATTGCCTGGAATCAAATTCCTTGTATGTGCTCACTCACAAGCTTGGTCAATAAACACAATTCTCATAATTTTTTGATTACACACCTGTGAAATGAGTTGTCTACAAGGTCCCTGCGCCTCTTTTTGGATGTGGCTATGTAAGCTCCAAGAGCCAGGCCTTCAGCATCTAGAATTCGAGCCCGTTTACCTGCAGAAAAAAACATTAATAGGATTAATTGATACTCAACAGGTTCCAATGGTTTGGATACTGTAGATGCTAGCCTGCAGTCATAGGCTGATAAGACATTTATGAGATTATAAAACAGGTTGGATGGCAGCTAGTCATGTTGATATATGATCCATGGAAATTCCATCACATAAAATTATTTTAAATCTAGTAAATACGTTAAAGAAGGCCGGAGGAACTCGATCATTTTAAAATCTTCAGAAAGAGGAGCTCTAGTCATTTCTTGAAAGAAATATCCAGAGTGGAAACACTGCATGAGCATCAAATCTTTTCGTATCTATAGTTCAAAAGTGCAAGACCGTGTTTCAGTAAAAGTCCTCCAAATCTTGTTTCATTAAGGATTAAACATTTGTATAATTAAAGCCAACTGTGACTGGACATAACCAAGGCCAGAGCTAGACTCCTCCACATCAATACACTGGGCCTGCCCATGTCTAGAGATCTTTTCACTTAACTGTTTGTTATATATAGTATAAGTTGTATATCCATTTATATTTTATGTACACTTTAGATTGTTCTTGTCTCTGTGTATCTTCACAGTCATTACATACGACCTCTGGGATCAAGAAAGATTTCTGATTCTGATATTTCTTCATATCTGAAAGTACAGTACAGTAGAATCACCCCTCATTTCCTAATATTTAGCCTCCAAAGTTCAAAACTGTCTTGTACTTTTTATGTGGTATTGAGGAACAGTTCTCCAGGCTTCCTGAAGGACTTACAAAGACTCTTCTTACCAGTCCAATCATTGAGGGGGTGGAGGTAGCTCAGTGGGTAGGACACTTGCCTCTGGACCATGAAGTCGTGGGTTCGAATCCTATCCCCAGCACCACCACTGGGTGGTGAGCAAGACTCTTAACCCCCCAGTTTCCCAAGTTGCTCCAGTGAGACTGTCCCCTGTAGTCCCCTTTAGAATAGAAGTCGCTTTGGTCTGCTAAATGCCGTAAATGTAAATGTAAATGTCACTACACCGGACTAGTTTCAGGGGAATGTGTTTGTTGGTTAAGACACACAGTGACCTACATATGAATCATTCAAGCAGAACAAAGAGCCTTTAACTGAAGTCCTGAATCAGTGAAGAACCAAGAGCAGATGACTCCAGATGTTCAGGGGGTAATCAGTATACTGGTGGTGCTGGATGCTGAGTGGTTGGAACTCCTTTAGCTAGGCTCCTTGTGTCTTTAGTCACTTTGCAGCCTGTTGCAGTAAAATGTTTATACCAATTTCTTTCAATTATTGTCCTTAATATGCTGAAGATTAATTGATTAAAAGTATAACAAATGAGGGGTGACTCATGACATCAGCACAGTTCTGTAGATTGGTTATTGGATTTAGAAATTAGGTTGTCAAATTAAAACAGAACGCAAGGAGTTACATCCTAATATCTGGATCTCATATAAGCCAGGCAGGATATGAGTTCAGACAAACAGCTTGGCCTATTTAATGGTGGGGAAAACATCTGGAGAACACATTTATTATGGCTACAGATGATTCCTCCTCAACAGAACCATCCCAAAAACTACCTACTTGTGCTCTCTACAGGAACTACTTGAAAGTCGCCATCATCGGTAGGTAGTTCACCGGGTCCTGAGGTGCTCTTCATTTGTGCAATCTCTCTGTTCACAAATGAAAGAAGCATAAGTAAAAATATTTTTTTCGTTTTTTAACAGTCAACAAAAGGAACTAAAAAAGGAAACCTGTGCAGATCATCACTAAAGCCTACAACATAACTGGAGACCGTCCCCCAAGTGTATGAATCACATATACAGTACTGTATATGTGAACTATACATATTCTTGAATTTGTGTTTTCTGTTGTGTTTCCCTTCTTAGGTTTTTAAACAGATCTAAGCAATCATTCTGTACTAAAATAATTTACCACATACATGGCTGTGCGGCAACCGTAAAGTAGCTCACCATCTACAACATTACCTCTCATCATCACTGCTGTCCTCATCAGAATCCTCATTACTGTCATCTTCCTCTCCTGCTTTCTGTTCTACTTCCTGTGAAGGAGTGGCTTCCACCTCTTCCTCTGCATCTTTGGATTCTTCCTCAGCCTTCCTCTTCAGACCTTTATATGATAGGGAAAACTGAGTAAACCACTTTTTTCCAGGTCAAGTCAAGAAGCTCCAGAGTCATCTCAGCCATGTTCACAGTGAAATGAAACTGCATTCCACATTCCTCCAGGACAATGAAGCAACACAGAAACACCACAAGGAGGGTTGCAATGATTAGAAATGTTGGTGGTATGATTAATAATTAATAATGGTTGTATGAGAAATAAATCACATTTTCAGGATTATCACAGTTATTTTATGTAAATTAACTTCACAGGTGTATTAACATATACAATCACACACACACACATTCCAGATAAAAATCACACACACACACACACTCCATAAAAGGTTTTGGATGTCAGAAGCTATTTATTGCTGCTTTTCAGAGATAATATTAAAAATTTATATTAATATCTGTAAACACCTGTAAGGCTGTAAAAATATTAGGTTATTGGTTATAAGGTTATTGCTGCCTTTTGAATACACTGCAGTACAAAAATGTTGAAATAAAAGATATTCAAGTATATTGATTTTTTTTTAAACTTTAAACAGATATGTAAAGCTGCATTCCAACACACACAGGGAATAGACTTTGTACATTAATTCAAGTAAACAAGTTCTAAACATATCCAACTCCTTTGATGAACTACACATTTCTTACATTTTCAGTCTGTAAGTATATTTTTTAACTCTGACCTACATGACTTGGTGATTCGTTCTCTAAATACCATATTAATGTGATTCTGCTGACTAATGATCAGGGTTGTGAAGCCAGGCCTGACATGATTAAATTAAGGTTGTTATTTATGCAAAGCCTATGTTTGAGCTAAAGAATTCCAGATAAACATCACTGTGAAAAGCCACAACATAGGTTCCAGCTGGAACCTCTTCAGGGGGAGGCGACATGGTTTCTGCACACAAGTGATAAGGATAATGCTCTTCTGAACTGTATAAG
>JBBKCR010155514.1:0-17333 GCA_037577295.1 Ladigesia roloffi
TGGTCAATACCACACAGAGTTCATGCAGGCTTCTCATGCCATTCGTGGGTCGGACAGTCATTCGGCTTGCATACTGATGGGAGTGTATTCTTTTTACGACGGTATAACGGTATTGAAACTGATACCGTTGTTATTTTTAGATACCGCGTATACCATATTACCGTGATACCGCCCAAGCCTAGTTCACAGTGAGGGGGTTCTTATAAGCATACCTGTAGTAAATCTATTTGTCTATGGAGGAAATATAATTAAGATGAGAAATTGTTTTCTGTTTTCCTCCAGCATTGTATCAATTAGTAAAGCAGTGTGCTGTCTGTGTCTCTTTCACCAGTACGTGATGGAGCTGACCTTCAACCAGGCTGCCAAAGGCGTGAATAAGGAAATTACAGTCAACATCGATGCCACCTGCCAGCGCTGTGATGGGAAAGGCCACGAACCTGGCTCCAAAATTCAGCACTGCCACCAGTGCAATGGCACAGGAATGGTTAGCCACGCATTCGGGTCCACTAATTTAAGTTATGCAAAACTCACTTTAGTTATATTGGGTCTATTAGCTATACAAAACATGTTAATTAATTTCTTTGCTCAAGATCACTCTCACATAAAAATATATTACCAGCTTTATTCTTCATATTTTCAGGCCCTTTCAAAATGAGCTGTTTCACAACTGGCCCACACTTGACATCAGATAGACCTAACTTGTTTATTAAAATTTTTTTTTGTGAGTTTTGCATAATCGGTCCCCTTTAAACTCCACTAATTTAAGCTCCACTTGTGTTAAACCTGGTCTTGTACTGCACATGCCTTTTGTGCTTTGGCAGGAGACGGTCAACACGGGCCCCTTTGTGATGCGGTCTACTTGCCGTCAGTGTGGGGGCCGTGGCTCAGTGGTCACGTCACCCTGCACAGCGTGCCGTGGGACGGGTCAGACCAAGCAGAGGCGCAAGGTGATGGTGCCTGTGCCTGCTGGTGAGTCACACAGGCACTCAAAGCCAGCTGTTTAACACACAGCTGTTACAGAGTAATTGATCATTTATAGTCCCATCATTTTTGTTCCTATTCCTACCTGCCAGTGTGCTGCATGCAAATCAGTTTATCCCATATGTTATTTAACCACTCAAACATTCGAGTTTTAATTTAGGCAGTAATCCTGAGGTATATGCAAATTAATTGACAGAGAATGTATTTAAATATATAATCTTAAAACATTTGGGCACAGTTAAATTATTTCACAGGCTCACATTTTATGGAATCAGATTTGTGCCACGATTTCTAAACAAAACTTAGATAAATATAAAACCAATTTCATTCAAAATTCATTCTCACTTGTGAGACTTTAGTTTTTCCCTTTTACGTTTTCGCTACATGAGGATTCGATTTCAGTTCCGGCACAAATCGCACGTGTGGGCGGGGCTTCGCCTCATTTGCCAGCAAGTTTTTAAATGACTCTGAGCCCCTGAACTCAGCAGTAATAGCCGCCAGTAACAATCACATACGAGATGTGAGATTTGTGCACAAGATCAACTCCATAGTTAATCAATAGTAAGTATCATAAATCTCCTGTGTGATTGTACCTGGCGGCTATTGCTGCTGTCCATCCTTTTAAAAGCCCGCACTAGCCTGCATTTCTTGGGCAAGGAGTTGTCACTCAAAAACCTGCTGGCGAATGAGGCGAAGCCCCGCCCACATGTGAGATTTGTGCCAGAACTGAAACCAAACCCTACGCAGCGAAAACATGATTTTTTTTTTTTTTTAATGAATTTAGTTTGATATTAGAAATGTGTTGTTTTGAAATTTTGGCACCTGATTCTATCTGATTCTATATCATTGTAAGCTTTTTTATTTGTTATGCAGGAAACTCTAAATTTGGCCTAATTGTTCTGTGCTTTGGATCTTAGGCATTGAGGATGGACAGACAGTTAGAATGCCAGTGGGAAATAAAGAAATCTTCATCACGTTCAGGGTGAGTGAGCTGCAGTTTGAGTAGCACCAAGGAATCGTCTTGTTCTGTCAGGTTTATTGGAGGAATTAGGCTGGAATACTAAAACTTAAATGGATCAGTCATATCAGGTTGATTTCAATTCTGATACAAAGAAGACAATCTGATGTAAAATCTAGTTTAATTCTTGGAACTTGGGAACGGTGGCTGGAAAGCGAACTTTGTGTAAAGTGACCATCACAAAATTCTTCTTCTGCATTTAACACATTTAACCCATTCATCAAGTGAAGCAGCGGTCAGCCAGGAACACTTGTGAACGGGGGGGCAGTGTGTGTGGAAGATTCCTCACCTCAGTGGTGCCATCAGCATTCTGGTCTCAACTTCAGTGCTTGACGAACTTTTAGCCGCAGACTCGCCATCAAAAAGTGAACTAAACACTGCAGAAAACTCCTTCCCACTGCCATCAGACTCTGTAACTCCTCATTACACACACACATCAGACTCTACAACTCCTCCTCATTACACACACACACACACACACACACACACACACACACATCAGACTCTACAACTCCTCCCCCTGTTACTCACCAGACTCTGTATCTCCCTGCCTGTCAGACATGAACACCTCAGTGGTTCTAAATGTGCTTAGGCACTGTGTTTTGGCAAAAATTTTAATTGGTCAGTGTTTGCAAACTCTGGGGAACAAAAGAGAAAGAACTGACAGGCTTTGTCTTGTCTGATAAAAAGTTAATGTTTGTTTTGAGGATACTCCTAGTATATGTTGGTCTATCCAGCAGGGATTGCTGAATGAAGTCCCAACAAAACATAATGTTTTAAATGTATTGTTATTTGAGGTGAAACTATTTTAATTGATTTCTTTCGTGACTCAGGTCCAGAAGAGCCCTGTGTTCAGGAGAGACGGTGCAGATATCCATTCGGACATCTCGATCTCGGTGGCCCAGGCTATCCTGGGAGGGACGGTCAGGGCACAAGGACTGTATGAGACGGTCAACCTTCCTGTAAGTAACCCTTTTCACCACAAAAGTGCCATTATTTTTACGCTAAGTTAAAAGATAATAATTACAATTTGGGTGAAATGTTCCACAGATCCCTCCGGGTGTCCAGGCAGAACAGAAGATTCGTCTCTCTGGAAAGGGAATCCCACGAGTCAGTGGCTACGGTTACGGGGATCATTACATACACGTTAAGATTCGGGTCCCTAAGTACGACAGTTTGTCCTTAAACTTCCTAGTTGTCATTAAGCCTGCTGTCCTTTCTCTGGGTATAACGCTTTGTGTGTTGTTTTAGGAATGTGACTGACAGACAGCGTGCCCTTATTATGAGCTACGCAGAAGATGAAACGGACGTGGAAGGAACAGTTAATGGTGTCACCACTACCACTGCAGGTAATTACCATACACTCCATGGAGCAGCGACTCCGAACCACGCAGGCACCCTGCCCTGCACACTTCTAGCACTGCTGGTCAGCTCGTTCCCGGGCAGAGATACGTCCAGCAGCAGAGACGCCAGGAATTAAAGTTTATTCATAAAACCAGTCATTTTTAACAGCTGAAACTGAGCTAATGTGAATGAATGATCTTTATCTAATACCTTCATTTAAATTAGGTTATCTATAGACTGCAATAAAAGTGACCCATGTGAGATTTGATTTAGATGTTAAATTCTTCACATCATCTGTTTAAATTGGCCTGTATTTGGAAGTAGTCTGAATGGATTATATTTCTGAACAGACTCGAATGTGCAAAAGAACACCCAGCACAAACATCCCACACACGATCTTTCGTTCAGAAAGATTATAGAATCCTCACTTGTGAAGTCAAGATTAGATGAACCAAGTTTACAGAAAATAAATAATTGTGGGTAGAATTGGTTTAATTGTGGAAGCCAATCACAGATGAAGCAGAATTTCTTCACTTGTGAAAGAAAAGGCAAAATCTGCCAAAACAGTGAAAAAAATGTATCTGTGTAAATCTATTGTTTGCCTTTTGATTTGAATAATCAGTTCATCATAGTGTTCTGTGTGTGTGAAAATATATTATATGGATATAGATCCCCAGTCAGGGTAGTAGGGGTGAACCCAAAACGGTATTAGGAAAGGCACAAATAAGTGTTTTTTACGAATACTTTTTTCAAACATATATTTTTACAATTTTTATATTTGGGAACAAGAAAAACTATCAATTATCTGCGTTTCACCACGAGACTGCAGTGCAGGAGAGAGAGGGAAAGCGAGTGAGATTGAAGTCAGGGAGCTGTTGCACGCAGCAACAGAAGTCACGGCTGAGCAAAAAAAGACTTAACAGCATCATTATATTTGTTGAATAGACATACCCTAACTGGGTTCTGGAGGCAGTTTATAACTGTTTCGGAAGGGTTAGTCAGGGTCGGGGCTCTCATGTTTACTCTGTTTACGTAGCTGTGTTAGCTCGGTAATTTATGGGGGTTTTCCACTGACTGGTACCAGCTCGGTTCGGTTCAACACTTTTTTTTTGCTTTTCCATTACTTAAATCTGGTACCGGGTGGCGTGGGGATAATAAAAAAGAACCCATTTCCCAAGCCCCGCCCCAGACCATGCCTCCACAGATTAAATCCCCCCCATATTAAAAATGCTATCTGCGCCCCTGTTTGAAGCATGGCTTATGTGTTTTGTTGTTGTTTTTTTGTACTTGCTTATATATTCATGTATACTTTATGCTGGAAATTGAACAATATATTAAAAGTTTAGGGTTTTTTTTTATTTATTAAAATGTATTCTTGAGTCATAAACAATCAGTTTGTGGCTTTTGTACAGTATCTGTTCTGGCACTATTTTAGCACCGGTACTGTTTTAAAAGTATTGATTTGGCACCAGTATCGACAAAACCCCAAACAATACCCAACCTTAGTTGGTAAATGTCGGATTAAAATAGTGAATTCTGACCTGTCGGTTAATGCAGAGGCCACACCACCATGGATTAGGACAATTATGGGGTTTCGACCACATGAAAATGCATTAGCAATAAATGCTAAATTTGTCAGGCGCTTGCACCAGAAGTTTGCTGTTTCTGCAGAGCCTTGCTTTCATAGTATCTCATTTTATACTGAATTTATTGGTCTTCAATTCCTCAGGTAAAAGATACACAGGAAACTGAGACCCATTACAACATCTGAGAAGAGGATCCAGGGCTGCAACAACGTACAGGCAACAAGGATCTGATCCACGGACAAGCAGAGACGCATGGAAGTGTGTGTGGTGTGGCTTGTTCCCACATGAATCTCATAATTCCTCTCGCAGCACAAGACAGGTCCAGACACACCGTTTAAAGAAGTGTTGGTTTCTCAGACCCCTGGAGGAGGAACGCTATGAATGGGCTGTTTAGTACAGTCGGACTAGATACGCAGTGTCTTCTAGTCGGTGGTATCCGTGGAAGACCTCAGCTCGCCCACGGAGGGATTCTGGGAACCCCTCAACACAGATAAAGCCGATATGACCAATATAGGAATAATGTTTCTTTGAAATATTAATTTGGTCATTATGTGCCCAATTAACATTCTCCTTATAAAATCATTTATGTTTCTGGCAGAATGTGCTTTGAGACTGACCAGAAAATATTTGCGCGTCTGGGTTAGAGGGAAATGGTGATGCTTTAGAGAGCAATACTGCCCTGTCCTCTTCAGTCAGACCATAATAATATGATCAACCTCTAGTATGACTTTAGTATGTATAATAGCTGTATTTAATATTGTGTGACTGTTGAACCATCAGATATGTCTAATAAAATTCTCCATGTATGACATGAAAGTTAATTTTAGAAAACAGTACAGATGTTGTGAATAGTTTTTGTTCCAAGTTGATTTAATTATTTATGGTAATTCATCAGAGCTCAAAGTGTGGAGGTAAAAATAAACAGATAAAAACAAGCGTAGAATATTAGAATTTTGCATTTTATTATTAGAGCCATGGCTCAATGGCCCTTTTCAACAATAACAGTGACACATCCGGCGTCTCCACTGTCGCATTTCAGCATAGTCATTGTTTTAAAGGTGCAGTGTATATAGGAATGAATAACTGGTTTATTGCTTTTGGACACTGTTGAAATAAACACCTGCATGTTTGGCCCTCTCCCATTCTATCTCCTGAAAGTTTTTGTAACGAATTTTTACTCATTTATCACAAGCCAGCTGGCTTTCTGACCTTTGGAAATCTGCAGTAATGTCAGGAACACATGCAGCTTAATAAGTACTTCTCTTTCTGTCCACTAGGAGTGTCTCTTAACTTTCCTCCTATTTAACAGAACTGATCTGGTTAATGTAAGAGTCACACAGTAAAATACCCTTTCTTTTTACAAAATATAATTACATTCCTGCATTATGCACAATCAAAAATGGCTCTCATTCTCAAAAGTAAAACATTTCATGGCAGAAACAAAATCCAATATAATTGTTTGTGCTTGGTGTTCATGGATGGATGAACTATAAAACCACGAAAAGTGGCTTCTAATTTGGTTTCATTACATTTCCTGCAGAAACTGAAATTTTTTACATTTGACAACCCAAATAAACGATACTAATTTCAAAATTAAGCTTCTACACACTGCATAATGATCCCACACACTTTTGTTTAGAAAGATTATAGAATCTTCTCTTGTCAAGTCAAAATCAGCTGTGGGAAGAGCAACTAAGAGGTCAAACAGTAAACAAACCTGAAAACATGCAAACTGTCTAAGAACCTTCATGTTCGGGCCCTTAATGAGTAAATGAATTGATTCTGGAGAAGCCGTGGGCTGGTGATGGCAGTAATAAACCGGCCAAACCATTCGTTTAGCAGTTTCATAGCGAATAAACATTTATTGTTAAGCGGTTTTGGACTATAGCAACAGCTAAACCATCACTCTGAGCCACGATATTCTGTTTACTGTGGTACCGCAGCTTTCAGAGAATAAGAACCTTGATTTGTTTCTAAGTTTGAACACAACTCCTCATCCTGCAGTAAAGCAGCTGGACGAGGGTTTTAAATCAGTGTGCAGATTCTACACAGTATGTGGAATAAAACGAAGCCAGGACAGTCATTTTATCATCGTTCCCTCACAACCTGTAGCACAACACTCCTGCACAGCATGATCCATAAACACAGTCACACACTGTCCTAATATTCTTTCTATTGCTTTGTAACAAAGGATACAATTAAGTAAAATGTAAACCAATGCACTTTGAATACTGCTGCTCCGACTTCGCTCTGATTAAAGCTTTCTGAATTTTAGCCACATCCTGCAGAGTTTTGGGTCTGACACCTTTGCCTGCCTTGCTAAAAAAAAAAGTAATGCAAGTAACAATGTGATCTAGAATATTTCAACTTATACGCAATGAAAACTGTCCACAGTGCATAATATGGTTACCAGACTGAAATTCGGTCACTATATAAAAACACATCAATAAGTAAAGTGAGTAGAACACCTACAGTATTCCTCCTACAGTCTCATCCTCAATTGCAGTGTCTTTGTTAACCGTTTTGACAGGAAATACTAGAAACTGTTCAGCACCAACCCGCCCTGCAGATTCGTTTTAAAAACAATGTTAAGATAAAAGAAAGACAGAACTAAAAACTGGTTCTCTAAACTCGAAAAAAGTGGTTTGAGAAACTTCTAACTCAATATGAACTTAATACCTCAGTTAAGTAAAGTATTCTACCTAGATCCTCCATATGAAGCTACTGAGTAAAATCTTATAGAACAGAAAAGGTGAAGGGAATAAAGCCTGTCTCCATTAGACACAAACCAAATCCTCCATAACTCGTTTTGACAGTCATCCTTCATTTCTGACACTGGGTGTGTAGTTTTTTTTAATCTTTCATTCTAATCTAATAAGAGTTTCACCATTTCTCTTAAAATGTTGTTTAGGATAAAGGGGGGAGGGGTCTCCTATGTCAGCATAAAAGTTGAACTTCTACACAGGTTTCATTTCCACTGATGGATGAATGGATCAAATGAGGTACCAGGCAGCCAGTCCAGCGAGAGCGGCAATCCAGGCAGCCAGCAGAACCTGGCCTGTGGGGTTTCTCAGGACCGCCATGGCCATCTTACAAACATACACTGATCCTCCACTGGCAGCTATAGCAAGAAAGAATGGGCAAAGGTAAAAGCACGAAGACCACAGCAAGACAAAGTCAGATTAGAGTTACGAGGTGGTTTCCATTATTTTATTATCAAAAGAGTTTTTAAATGTATGTTAATATACACTGCCCGATCCTTACCCGTCTTGGCAGCATGGTAAGGGCATGTCCTGATGTCTCCTTGCACGTCAGCGTGGACCGGACCTGCATCCAAAACGTCCTCCTGAACTGATTTTCCTATCTCCTCCAGCTCTTGGAAAATCTGCATTAAATGCAGAATTTAAAAAAAGGTACCAGGTGGAAGCAGACCAACATTTAGAGGTAGCGAGTTTAAGGCAAAGTGAACTACGTTTAGAGGTTTCTACAGAAGCCTACAGTTCATTAAATAGCAACTAATGACCAAGATATATATTGATTTTAAAAAGCTATACAAAAACAATGATGCCTAACACCAGATGCAAGCCGTCTTAGATCATGGGACTTTGTACTGAATTGGTTTCATGGAGCCTCCTGAGTGGTGTAACAAGCACCACAATTAAAGTTTGAATATCAGAATTTGCACACATGAGTTCTAGGCCTGCTGCACACGTCTCACAACACTGCAAGAGTGAACCTGTAAAGATGAAGTGTTTGGCTACATGTGTCTAGGAGGAAGCAGGGTGTTAAACCTCATCCTCCCAGGTGACTGTTACAGTACGACATAGGAGAATTGGAACAAAAAAAAAATACACCAATAGATTAGCATGTGAGGAGTGAAAGCTTTAGGCCAGAGCTGTCTATTTTCATGTATTTTCTACAGTAGTAGCCCCAAACCAGTGGCACCTGAAGCATGGGGGCAGGGTTTGAATGCAGTGCGGGGTTTGGATGGAGCAGTGGCTTGGGGTATGGGTGTGGGGTGGGGTTTGGGCGTGCGGTTTGGGCATGGGGTTCGTTGTGGGGCGAGGATTGGTCGTGGGGCAGGGTTTGGGCATGGGGTTGGGTGATGGGCGGGGTTTGGGCATGGGGTTTGCGTGGGGGCGGGGTTGTTGCTTGCGTGCATATCCTGCCCCTTTAGGGGACGGGGGTGTTTGGAAACCCCTGTTGAATCTTGAAACTTTCACAAAAAATCCACTAAAATAATCGACAGAAAAACGCACACCAATGGAAATACACTCCGGGTTTTCCTACGAATAACTGCATGCAAGTGAAGTGAATCATCAGTGCAGAGACAGGCTGCTCAGATTTCCAATGGAGTGTATACTACTATCAATTTAGTGGAGTGGATTCTTTCCTAAAAGATTCAAGATTCAATATTCAAGAGCTGGGTGAACGAATTATTTCTGTTAAATGTGGGGGGTGAATAATAATTAAATTAATAATTATTAAATGTGAGGGGTACAAGTCAGAAATGCCTCATCAGTGCTGATATTTTATGTCCTCCTACCCCCATGTTGAACTGGAATGCCAAAACAGCCTCTCTGACAATCTTCTCCTTGGTGTCCCTGTTCAGCTCCAGTTCGTTCATGCGACTCCTGTAGAGCTGCTTGAAAGCCTTGGCACTGTGGATGCCATCAAACTGATAGAACATGAGCCCCTCTCCAGTGGCTGGCAGCTTTAGGGCGCGCTGTGCCACCTTCTTCAGCACCTGACCCCCCGAGAGGTCCCCCATGTAACGAGTGTAGGCATGGGCCACCAGCAAGGCTGGGTCATTTTGGCCCACTTCGTGAATGCGGTCCACATAGTCCTGGGTGGCTGGGGAACACCTGACCTGGCTCTGCCAGTCCTGCCCGTAGAAATACTCCAAATCCTGCGCCAGGGCCTCATGGCGATGCAACTCAGTGGGAAAGTAGAGAGGAGCAAAGCTGGGGTGATCCTTATTCCTCTCTATCTCCTCCTCCATTGCTGTGTAAGTGTGGTACAGGGCCACGGCACCAAGCTGAGGACAAATCAAGACCCTTTAATTATACTTTTTTTTTTTTTTAATTCCCTTTTTTTTATGCATGAGGGGTGGGGGGACAACATTCATCAATATTCACCACATTGTTTGTGAAAGGAAAATAAATGTATGCAAATGTGACTCAGTGGGCAGGTGCAGGAAACTGAAAACAGTTAGTGGTGAGAAGGTCCGAAACCTGACATGGTGAAATGGCATCGCTGCTGGAACAAGCTGCCATTTACTACCAGATCTGCACCGACTGTAGCCAGCTTTAAAAAAACTGCCAAAAACAGCATTATTCCCCTCTGCCGTCCTCTAAATATTTGCACTGTTAATGCACTTTTACTGCACTTTTAGTGTTTTTATGTATTCTTTTACCCCTCTAATCATCTTGTTTTATTTTCCTCTGAATTTCTTTATCCTTATTGTAATTCCCATTGCTGTAAAGCACACTGAATGACCTTCTGTGTATGCTATATAAATAAACCTGAACTTGAACTAGAGAAGCATAAAATGCAACAGATTCCAGAGGGCCAACAGGTTAAGACACTGAATTCAAATGATAAGTCCCTGATTCAAACGATTCAGTTGCACATCTGTTCAGAGAAACTACTCCACCGTAAAGACCCCATTATTAAAAACAAACCTTAAATAGTTCTTTGTTTATGTGTCCACGAAGGAAATCTTTCACAAACTGTGTGTTCTCTGCCTTTTCGTGAACTTCTTTGGTCCCTGCAGCCAACATCTCAGAGAGATCTTCAGGTCTGTGAAAGAAAGTTCTGGTAAGCCAAACATACACTTAATCAAAACAAATCTGAAGAGTTTCTAATGTATGTACTCTGAATAATCGAGAAAAAACTGTACCTGGCACTCTCCTGTCTTTCTTTGTCATCGTATACAAGACCTCCACCATTTGCTGCACTCACTCCGTCGGCGGAGCGTTCTGTCTGTACTGAGGACATTTCTTCCTTTCCTCTCCACAGACTGGAAAATATTCACTGGAAATTTTAAAGCACCACTCGCTTTACCTAAACAGATTAGTGTCAGTTCACTACTGGCTGATATAGATTATATTTAGTATAAATGTGAAAGAATGCAGAAGTTTAACATGAATCACAAAACACCATTAGCCCTGAAGTTTTTTAAATGATCACCATCTCAAAGCAAACACATAAATCTATACAGCAGTTACCTTACACTTCTGAGGAAGACCAGCAGACTGCAGGTGAGGTTTAAGGCCTGGAGATGAAGATCTCCGTGTAGGAACAACAAGAGCAGTTCTCAAGCATCTGAGACCGAGCCGAGAGCTCCTGTTCCTGATGGAAGTTGGATGGAACCCTGTTGAGCTGCAGGGCTAACCTGGTCTGGCAAATAAGTGAAATATCTAGAACCAAATAAACAACACAGGCAGTTCAGAGCAAAGCCTTTTCACACACCCGTTAGAGCACGAGAGGAAACAAAACCACGGCTGACATTGTGCTTCAGTGTTATTGTGTTTGTTACTGTGTTGAACTCATATTGTTTTTGAAAGTTATTGTTTAAGTGTTTTGTTTTGATTGAATGTTACTGCTTAAGTGTATTGTGGTGAATGTTCTGGTTTGGCGGCTTTCGCCTCCCCCCGCTCCTCCCCCAGTTAAGGACAGCTACTGTTTAACGCTCTAACAGTTCCTACACTGTTAACCATTGATGAAGTTCACACACAAAGTCTCTCTCTCTCTCTCTGTGCATGGTTGCCAAAACATTGAAATAAAACAACAAACGATTTAACAAGACAAGTTAAAATAATGATGAAATAATCTATATAAATACAGATACATATAATAATGGTATTAATACAACATTAATACAAATCTTACAATTGAAAAAAATATATAAATAAGAGTAGGTTAATATATATTAGAGTGAACAAGGAAACAGACAGGGCTGTGTGTGTGTTACTTGCTGTCCCTCAGGCATACATGCACTCACTGTCCTGCTAGAAAACAGTTCTCCTTCCTCTCTCCCAACAGGAGGGGCAGTGTGTGGGGGTATGGCAGGAGGGGGAACTGGGGGAGTATTCATGTGAATTTTTAACATTAATTCGCCTCATCTGCCTGAATTTGTTACATCCTGTGAGGAGGTTCAGCTCTGTCTCCACCATGTTGGTGCTGCACCCAGTGCCCACCCTCTGCTAGCGGTCTCGGTGGCCTGTTCTTTGTTTAAGTGGTTCTCTGTGTGTTCAGTCACTAAGCTCAGGTAGTCTGCTACGGTGTACTGATGCTTTAAGGCCATATACCACTGCATTTTGCTTTGTGTTTGTGTGTTCCAATGACTGATGTACTTTTGTTTTTGTAGTATTATCATTTGCAGAACCAGGCAAATGCTTAGTTTTTGACTCTGCGGGGCTTTGTGGTGGTATACCTGGGTGTCACTGTTTTAGATGACGTCACAATGTATTTATTCGCTCTCTCAGTAAGACTGGTTCCCTTGTTTAGAGTTCGGACCTTGTCTCCGTAAAGCTGCTTTGTGCCATCATTGGTTGTAAAAATTCTTTATAAATAAAACTGAACTGAATTTAAATAAAAGTTCGGTCCCGAGTTCTGGTCAGAAACCAGTTCCAATTCCAAAAGCCCAGCAGTGGGGCCAGTGAGATGAAGATAAAATGTAAAACACACTCTCCACCTGCACCCTGCAGGAACCTGATCTCAAATCGTCTGATGCTCACCGAAAAGCAACCAGATAACAGTTTTCACACCAGTGACCTGGACATGTAGACCCGAAACTCCTCCGGCGCCCAGCAGCAGATTATACTCAGACCAGGGAAAAACTGACATTAGTATTAATAATAAAACTGGCTTTATTAAGAAAATTGACAACAGTGTCAGATCAGCATCTCTCACTTACCAGGCTAACATGCTAAAGCTAACAAAACAACGGCCAAGCAGACCAGCACAAGAGCTAACACACCCAGAACCACCAATCAGAACCACACACATCTGCTGATAAATCTCTGTAAACCGTTCGTGGAATCTGAAGCTCGATGGAAGTAAACGAGCCTACCTGTGATTTCCCAGTTTAAATGAGGTTTGGGGGTTGTTTCCCAGTTTGGTACCACGTGTCTCTGCAGGAAGTCAGCTCGTGCTGCAGCTTCCAAACTATAATCCCGGCCTGAAGAGCCACACAATGGTTTTGAGATCAGAGGATCTCAGGGGCTCAGCTGGACAGATACAGCTTCAGAAACCAAAATAAATAATCACTGGCTTTATTACAGCCTAGTCATAAAACTGCGTTAAAATCATTTTTACCCACTCAAAGTGTCATTTTAAATCTTACAGAATAAAAGCTTTATTTGGTCTACTTCACAAATGAAACAAACATGCTTGAAACTATAAAATTTTTTAAACAACATTAGACATGCTGCTATATTGTTAGAGCTGTCACCATCCAACTCTATTTTGCAATTTACTCAGAATGGTCAATACAGTAAAAAAAAAAAAACGTATTAATAATCCATCGTTTTGAAGTTGGAGAAGTGCTATGAAAAACAAGGATTTCCAAATCCAACGTGGTCCTGCAGTTCTGTGATCTCCTGAAGAAGCAGCTCATCCTGTAACTGAAACTATGAAAATCAAAGACAGAAAGTTAATTGTATAGGAGGGGTAACTTAGTTTCACAGAATTGTATCAGAGAGGTCACACAAACATTCTTTCTGGTAGTTTCTGAACACATATTTAAACTGTCTGGTTAACCACTTGCCGTAAATAATTTTGATTGGACTACAGAAGAGGAGCAAGACACACCGTTAGAAATCGGGTAATTTATGGACCCCAGCATGAAAAAATAAGGAAGCGTTCCCTTATGAAGTGATTAAAGTTTTAACAGCTATGCAGGTTTCACATGTAAAAATATAAATAGTGATGGATTACAAAAGTAGTAAAGAGCAATAGCAATAGCAATCTTAGTAGTAAAGTTTTATTAAGCCATTTACACTAAGGGCCGTGCTGCACTGCTGGCAGTCATATCACTGACCTACATACAAAGAGGACCAACCTGTTGGCATATTTACCACATACACTCAGAGAAGACCAACTTGTTAGTCATATTTACCACATACACTCAGAGAAAGCCAACTTGTTAGTCATATTTACCATACACTCAATGAGGACCAACCTTTAAAGCATATTTATAGGACTGTTCCGCCTCCATCTTCCTTCCAGCCTGAAACAGCAACACAAAGTTAAAGAAACACAATTTTTAGATTAGAATTAGCTTTGTGCAATTACCGCTAATCAATGCAATTCAACTAAGACTCACCTGTAAACACACCAGTGACAGGTAGCCCCAGACCTGCGGGTTTTCGTTGTTGAGAGTGTTGGCCTCGGTCAGCGCGTCCTCCGCCTCACCCAGCTCCCCCAGCTGATCCCGCAGCAAAAACAAACAAGTACCACTTAAATGTGGGAACAGAGCGGTGAGCCAAAGCACTTAGATGTCATCCAGCTACATCACAGCAGGCACATCAGAAGGACAGATAGAGTTTCAAATGCTCTGCTCCAATTTATCATCCCAGATTTTTACCACAAGCTACACGATCCCAGGCTGACACGCCAAGCCAGGCTGGAATCTGGCAACCACTCTGATTTATCTGTATCAAGTTTCTGGCCCTGCAGATAAGACTGTACTCTCCTAAACCTAGGAGTCTTCTCCTGGGAAAATAACTACCTTCATAAAATAAAGCATCAAGTGTTTTCATTTACTCAAGAGTGTTACATTTTTTGCATAAAAAGGCAAAGATGCAATGCAAATGAAAAATCAAGATAAAAGCAGGAAGAGGCAGATTGGTACAGAGTGCTGATTTCATAAACACATAATTAGAAACTATTTATTGCAGTTCTTTTTTAGGGATGCACCAATATGGGATGTGTGGGTTAAATGTTTTTCATTCACATGAATACTGGCCAATACATAAACATCTTTGAAACAGGTTGAAATCAAAACTTTGTGGACAGTAGAGAGTTTAGTCACTTTAAGTTGCCATTAATGCCTCTTGTGTCCAACTATGCACAGACAGCTTTATTGACCTGCACAGAAAAGTACTGCAGACATAAAGGGACGTATTGGAGAAGCCGCAGTCACAACCTTTCCACAAACCAAGCACCACTGCATTCTCTGGGTTTCATCAAACATATTCAGGACGAGCTGGAGGGAAGTGTTGTGTTCCAGAACAAATCATCTGATATCGGCATCGAACCTCACTGATGGTTTTATGAATTAATGCATTATAATCTCCCAGCAATGTTCCAAAATCTTGTTTAAAGATGTGGTAGACAAACTCCCCAGTGACCTTTTTTCAAAAACTGTGTTGGATTAGCAGGAGTTGAATTAGCAACTTTATGATGTATATCTGATTATTACTATGAAGAAGTGTACCATTTACTTCTAAAAGGCTGCAAAAATGACAAAAAAGAATCCCAGTATGGTATTTAATTAACAATAGCCTGAATCTCCAGACCTTTCTCATATTACTGAATACCTAAAAAACTAACAAGTGTTGAAATTATCATATTTAAAGCAATTCTCTGCCAACATCAGTGAGATTCCAATTTAATCAAAAACCCATTTGCCTCCTGTCACTCATCTGAGTTTACTAAAGTAGATTTTTACTGTCTATGCTTTTATTGCTATGGAAGCTATGAAGGACTCACCCTGTAGCAGGCAGTCCCCAGACCGAGCCAGGTCAGACAGGACGGAGAGCTCTTACAAGCACGGAGGTATGTGGTCTTGGCTTTTTCATACTAACATGGATTATAAACAAAAATATCCAACTTTACATAAAATGACACATGAAATGTGATATGCAGAATAAACAGCAAGTGTAGACCAATTGTCTCACCTCTCCACCCTGAAGGTAGATGGAGCCCAGCCGCAGGTAAACAGGATGCGAGTCTGACGCGTCCGTCACAAAGTCCAGTGTTTTCTCATAACAATTTTGAGCTTCTTTATAATCTTTCATCGAGTAGTACAGGTCACCATAGAGAGCCCAGGCATCTGGGTTCTACAACAAAAAAGAACTGCATCAGATAATAATAATAATAATAAAAATAATAATAATAATAATAATATAATGGCCACTGTGTTTACAGGCAATCTATTATCTACACAAACACTGAAATTTAGAACAAACTTTAAAGCACACAATATTATAAGATGAATGCATGGCCAGTTTATCAGGTTATGTTTTTAGCTATGGCACTTGAATTATTTTAGTAATATAGGGTTATCATATACATTCTGAATTATAAGGATATTTAAATTGAAAATGAGGACTAATATTTATGAAAAATGCTGCCCTGTCCAAATTTATGAAACATTGAAAAGGTTTCAGACAGCTGTAGCATTAACCTCTAAAAGCGTAGGTAAAACATACATACAGCAGGTGGCGCTGTGGAGCAACCCACAGCCCATTTCTACCCAATCCACAATTTACAGATTTTTGTCAGTAGTTTTTCCTAAAGTGTTCTTGAGTAGTGTTTAAATTGGAGGTTTTCTACAGATCAGACAGACGGCATACCTGAACCTCAGCGCCGTCCCTGAGAGCTTCCTGCAGCGCCGCCTCTGCCCTGCTGAACTCTCCTTGGAGGAGCGCCAGGCGTGCCAGGGGCAGCTGGTACCCACTGCTCGAACCCCCGCCTGGACTCACCAGCTCCTGAGCCAGAGCCCTCTGGGCCATCTTCAGCACACAGTCAAATTCATATAATGACATATCACAACTTAGCATAATACATAGCATAATATTTACTAATGAAATCAAGAGCGGCTACAGAAACATTCTGTCAGAATTAAAAGCATGCTGGGTAAAAAAATGCAGTTTGTACAATTTTAGCACTAATTAAAATTTTGCTATGATTTAGGAAAACAGTTTGCATGAAGCTATTTAGAAAGTGGACAAATTACTAATTAACAGTGTTGGGCAAGTACCTTTAAAAAAGTAATTAGTTACAGTTACTAGTTACTTCTCACAAATAGTAACTGAGTTAGTAACTGAATTATATCTTTATAAAACTAATTACCAGGCAAAGTAATTATTGCGTTACTTAAATAACTTAAATAATTTAATATAAAATAAATATAAAACATTGTACACTAATTACTGACGCAGAGAGACGCTTTTTTCCTCGGCATAAGTTCCACGTCACAAACATTTTTGCCTTTCACCTGAGCGAGGGAAAAGTAACGCTTAAACTTCCAGTTTGCAAAAGTTACCTTTGAACTTGTTGGACTTGCCGTCGTTGTGACTCCTGGACAGTGGCGATTCTAGACTAAAATTACCAGGGGGGCTGAGGGGGGGTCAGTGTGTTTTAGGGGGGCACATATGCGGACGGGGTGGTGG
>JBBKCR010155564.1:0-17323 GCA_037577295.1 Ladigesia roloffi
ATAACGAAACGAAATCTATAATGTATTTTTGTTGACGAATAAGAACGAGACTAAATGTGGTTTACAATATAAAAACGCCCTACAAAATCAAACAAAACAATATTTTGGTTAATTATCTTCCCCTTAGAGTGATGTTCTTTCCCAACCTTTGACTTTTTTGAGCTTGTGTCATACACAACAGCGTGCAAGTCGATTGCTGTTGCCTTAGCAATATGAGCTCACCGCGCCCCCTAGAGTCGTGGAGCACTGCCTGTTTGGGATCATCTACTTGCAGCGCATTCTTCTTTGGTTTGTCTTTTTTTACTTGCAGCGCATTTTTCTTTGGTTTGTCTTTTTTTTTTTTACTTGCTACACGTTTTTCTTTTGTTTGTCTTTTTTTTACTTGCAGCACGCTTTTCTTTGGTTTGTCTTTTTTTACTTGCTACACGTTTTTCTTTTGTTTGTCTATTTTTTACTTGCAGCACGCTTTTCTTTGGGTTGTCTTTTTTTACTTGCATCGCGTTTTTCTTTGGTTTGTCTTTTTTTACTTGCAGCACGCTTTTCTTTGGTTTGTCTTTTTTACTTGCAGCATATTTTCATTTTGTTCATGCTTTTTCTTTTGTTCTGTTTTTTCTCTAGGGGGCACCGTAAAAAGGTACCCTATATTAATTTGAATGGCGGTTTGAAATAAATATTGCTATTTGCTTAGCAAATTGTTAGCATAAGCGTGGCTAATTCCAACGCCAGTAGCAGGATAACTTTTCTTTATTAACTATTTAATGCTCCTACAGTGTTTAAAACAGAACATAATTGCGTACTAATTTTACACAACAGATGCTTTTAAATGCCACAATATGTGTGTTAAAAATCAAATGTATGGTTATTGTTTGAATCTTTAAAATGGATCCATCAGAAAAGCAGTCCTATGAAATATGGTTTGTGCAATTTGATTGCAAAAGTCAAAAACAGTCCATGAGGTACCATTAATTTATGTTATATATGTTATATAACATCAAGTTACAATGAGTGAACAGTAATTAATGAATGTGAATGTTATTTTATAAAAGCATTTAATACAACTTTAAATTAAGAAGAATAAATGCTGTATAACATATGTTTATTGTTAAGTAGGGCATATTTTTGGAAGGGGTTTTTAATAAAACAGTCTCTGTCTGTGTAAAATTTATATATAATATAGGCCTACTTAATATAAGTAATCTTATTTAAATTTATTATACATTTCTGAGGTTTATTTACTGAAATTTTACATATAAAATGCATAGAAAGTTGTTTTACTGAAGGATATTATATTTTCTATTTACAGCTACAGGATGATTAAGCATGATGATGTGGGTTCTTGTAGAAATATATGTGTGTATGTGTGTGTGTGTGTGTGTGTGTGTGTGAGTGTGTGTATATATATATATATATATATGAGGGGGGTGCTATATGAGGGTGAAGTGAATGTGTGTGTGTATTTATATATATACACATATACACATATATTCCTACAAGGACCCACATCATCATGCTCACACTGACCCGTTGGTCCACAGATGTGAAGTTACTGATGTTAGTTCTGATCTGATGTTTGTGCTGGATGTTCTCCAGTCCATCTTCAGGGCTCTTGACACAGTTGGGGGTCTGACTGTGACTGGTGGGCTGTTTTCAGTCCAGCAGCGACACTGAGGAGTTTAAATGCCCCTCGGCGCTGCTGTGCGCGTGATGCACCTTGTGCGGTACATACACACACACGCAGAGTTGGTGGTTGTCAAGGAAACAGGCTTGAACGATTGCGTGGCAATGCCTGACCATTTTGTGTCTCACTTACGGAAGGTAGATATTCATCACTAAAATGGTGAGTGGGGTTTTATAACACCCCCGGTTCGGCCTGCTCCGGGCCTTCTGTGACAACTTAACGCAATGCGAGCTGATTGGCTGCCTGGACTTCCCATTAACAGGCACCAGAACCTTCTATACGTGGTTTGCTGGTGACTGTGAAGAACTCCCACATCTTAAAGTTTTTATTTTTACTATAATTGTTTGCTGTAACAATGTTTAAGGTGCCAATGCACTATTTTTCCTAAATATTTCCTCCCACAGAAGGTGTTCTTATTCACTTCTAAAAGGGCAATGTTGAATCCTTCCCTCATCCCATTGGACTTAACAGACTGGGCCTTTTAGACTGAAATGGCGCCTTGTTCAAAAAGTGGTCTGGGTGAACCTAGCTTGTAACTTCAGTATGAATGAGTGGGGTGTAACAGTCATCATCTAAATAAACGGAACCGGGGCAGCTGGTTAGGGAGTTGGCCTGCGACCAGATGGTTGTGGGTTCAAATCCCAACTTTGCTAGTGTCACCACTGAGGTTCCCTTGAGTTAGGTACCGTCCCCACACACTGCTCTCCGGATGCCTGTCATTGATCACAGCCCACTGCTTCACTTGGTTGAATGGATTAACTGAGAAAGAATTTCATTGTTCCCACTGTGGTGTGGTTTCCATATATGGACTGAGGAGTGAAACAGACTATATCTGGTGCTCCAAGAATGTGATGTTTTTTGTTATATGGGCTCTTTAAGAGTATCGCAAACAGGACTCAGGTAAGCACCTCTGATCTTAACTCCATACAAAAAAAAACAAGCACAGAAATAACAGGTTCACCTTTCTCCTTAAAGATGGAGTTTATTTCCAGTTAAGAAGTGCACAAGTTGATTCTCCTGTGTTAGAAGAAAACTCCACCATTTTTCCAAAACTCCTGTAAAATTAAATGTTAAAAATATGAACAGAGTGATGTCGGCCGATTCAGAATTGTACACTGTGGTGATGAGTGGAACCAAATGCCGGTTTCTAAAAGCCCCTCACAGAAAATTAAAACATGAAATGGTTATGAAGATGCCGCTTGACGTCGGAGATGTTGTTTTACCAGAGATTTTGAGAAGATTTTGTTCGAAAACTAAAACCAATTCATGGTGGATACATGCCGTGTCATAAAGCAAAGTAGTTCAACAGAAAACTGGTTTATATTTGCCACAAATGGCGCTACACTGGAGGGTTTTCGAGGTAATAGAACGTCTGTAATTGTGTGTGAGATGTCTGGTTCAATTCTAAATAAACCAAGAGTCTCTACAAGGAACCATTTCACACCAATCCAACTCTGAAAGAAATAATGGGGGAATTTTGAAAAGGCAGTGGAGTTCCCCTTTAAAAGCATCGAGTGCACAGCAGAGGAGTGGTACGAGGGAAGGAGAGTGTTCTGATTGACAGGTGGGTCAATCCTGCTCTGAGTGCCAACATTCATTGTCTGTGTATATACATCCATATGTATTTAAAAAGCAATATTTTCTTGTGATGTTTTTGCTGGCTCACACACAGCGGCGAAGACGGTGAACATTCAACCACTGATCACAAACAGGACTGTACCAAATAAAAAGAAATCACAAAAGAAAAGCACTACCAGCCATTAAAAAACTCGTCACAAACCCATCATAACCAGCACTGATTTTGTGAGAGAAAATACGATTAAATTAAAAAAAAAATTAAAAAAGCCCCAGGTCACCTGCATGGTGTTGTAACACTAAGTGCATAATATTGACTTTGGTGCTATTCTGAAAACACACTGCGCTCTTGAGAATATTTTAGAGATTCTTGAGCAGATATATCACCACACATACAGCAAAAATATCTAAATTCTGTAGCTAATTCAGTGTTTTCTGTAACAGCTTGCTGAAAGAGCTAGCACAGTTCACTCCTTATGCTTCAGAGCTTTCACCTAAAGCCCAACACAGTAAAACATGACGAAGGGCCAGTGATTGGTGTTCACTGACACTCTAGTAGTCTCGCGGGGCCAGAGTGCAACGAGAACGACAGCTGGTGCTGCACTGCAGTGAAATGCATTGCTAACAAGCGTACTCCCCCTCTGAAACTCACCCCAGAATTCCCCTAGTACGTGTTTATTTAATGTCCTAGTTAATATTGATAACACAAACAAAACAGGCTGGCTGGCAGTAACTAATTCATTTACTAATTTTGGTCCCACTTTATATTAAGCATCTATAACAATTACATAATATAGGTAGTGACATTAATTACATATATTCACTCTTACAGCTGGGTTACAGTAGCGCGGCTATATAAGACACATTAGACAGTATGACAGCCTAGAGTGGTATTTAAAAGTCCCAACAGGATGATCTTCAAAACCTCGTTCTCCAGGTCATGGAACAATCATGACACCCAAGGTCTACAAAACAAAAATACCAAAAACACCCTGGTGACTTATGAAGACAATTCCTTGACTGCTTTAGCTGGATTAGTGCTGCTACTGGAACAGAATGAGCTACAATTCTGTAACAGTAAATACAACAACTGCAGCACGTACTATTACAGGGTAACGTTAATTTACTTGTATGAAATTACATTAAGAATACAGATGAGTAAAACCTAAAGCTGATAAATGAGTACTGAAATGAGCTGCAATACTGTACAGTATAATACAGTACAACATAATACTGGCAATATAAAGCAGGACCCTGGGCAAACTATTTAATTATCATGACAACAGTTATTGTGCTTTTCTTGTATTATGGATTTATCAAATCCTGTTTAATGGGATCTGGGAAAATGTGAACAAAAATCCATGCAGAGGTTTTTGATATCTGTTAAACCAGCATAACGGGCATCACATATCATAAAAACTTAGTGAGTAGTTTTTAGAGTAGGCTTAGGCTCAAGTCTGGGAGTTAACTGTCCATTAATATGACGGCATGAAATGTGCTCCTGACACTCATTAGGGGGGGACCTTTGAGCCATGACAGCTTACATCCACAGGCTATCTGCCTGTTGTCAGAGAGACAGCAATGATGAGTGCACCAGCTCTAGAAACTGACACTTTCTTGCTACATCAGTATGTTTTGACACACTTTTAGCTCAGATTTTCTTCTGGCTGTTTCCACACATTTACATTATTGGCACCTCTGGCCCCATGAGACTTATACTGTGCACAACATACATATCCCCTTCATATCAGCTGAGCTTTATATAAACGAGTGAAACTTGTTGGATGGGCTTTAAATTTTTTCTTGTATCACTTGCTGGGTATAACCTTTCCTGAAGCCAGACGTATACTACACAAGCCCAATTTTAAATTAAATTTGAACCTAAATTTGCCTCTCCTGAACAATTTTGTCAGTAAGAAGTAAACTCCAAAGTCCGGAACATGATCAGAACTGATTGTGAAGACCTGGTGTGACAACTAGCAAAAATGATCAAAACTCATCTCATGCTGCATTCCATTTGAACTGGGACGACTGGTAGGAATTAGGAAACTAGAACATCCAGGGAAGTCAGATTTCTGACTGATTTTTGAAAGCTTGAGGAACCTAACCAACTCTGACCTTGAAGCCCAAGTTGGCTACCTGGTGCCTCAGCAGTAACGAAAGCTTCAATAAAAACTGCTTATTAGCATTTCTGTGTCATTAAATAAGTCGTCCACACAATGCTGTCCAGATTCTGTCTGTGGACATGCTGCAGCAATGGATCAGTACAAGATACATTCTTAGCTGGAATTGTTAACATCGGCTTACCTTGCTAGAACTCATACTGGTGCCCTGTCAACTCTGGAATAACGTCATTCCCTGCTCTGACTTCCCACTGGCCAGGATAACGGAATACAGCATCTAAGCCTTTTTTTTTTTTTAAGGGGGTTCTTCAAAGGTTCTGTAATATCAATGGTCATATACAGAACAAAATAATCCAAAAGAACCCTTTTAATAAGACTAAATGTCTCTTTTATATTGTTAAACCATTTTTTAAAAAGCAAAGGGTCTTTGGCTTCCAGGTTGAGAACCATGTCTGTACAGAAGCCTTTTTGCTGAGACTAGAAAAAGCAGAAAGACAATAAAGATGTGTCTAGAAAAACATTACAAGCGTGATGCTTTCTATAAATCTGTAAAAGCTGTGTAAAGTGTGTTCAGAAGTAGTAAACGTCCAGCTTTAGGCAACAGTAAAAACAAGTGACAAAAGAAACGGTTCCCTCATTATAAATATGTACACCTTCTATATGAGACTAATTTGTTTCATCTTTAGTTAAATGGCCCTGTAAAGTTGAGTGTGCACATTCATTTCTTCACTAATGTAGTGCAGAAATGTAGTAAATGGAGGAAAAAAAAACAATTTCAAAGATGTAAACAGAAAAACAGCATTAACACAGCATATTTGGAGGGGGTGGGGGGTGGGAAGGTGGTGTTTAAATTCACATTCATTGTCCACTTAAAGAAAAGGTCCAATATGTCAAAGGACCATGATGGTGCATGATATTCCAGTAAAGGCAGAAACTTACACTAACACAGTGTCTCTATTCTAGTGTGCTAGCATATACGCTGTACTTAAAAATAGGAGATTTGCCATCAGCCAAACAGACTTTCAAAAGAGAACAGCTCTATTTCCGGGCAAGGGTCATAGACACAACTGCTACATATATGCAAAACAACACAGCTAATCATAAAAAAACTATAAGAAACATAGTACGGGTGAAAAACAATCAACTCAATATACTACACTGTCACTAAAATATAATAGCTTATCTGAAAATAACTGCAAAAAGGATGTGCAGGAGAATAGATATGTATACAAATCAAGATGGTCAGAAAACATCCAGCTGTGTCTTTGGTGATGAGACCCATCTATTGTTTTCGTTTCTCCATGTTTCCACTTGAGAGATGATTGTTTACATGGTGCGCTTAGGCATCGCTGCGGAGAACCCCCCCTCCATGTCAGCCCTCCTGCCCTTGGCTGTGATCTCCCTTGGGTCTTCTAACTGGTCTGAACGGAGGTGGGGTATGCCCTGGGTGATTCCAACTGGTCGACCCTTCCACTGTGTTCCTGATGGCGGGTAACTGCAAGGGTACATAGCATCACCTCCTCCAGCTATTATGTCCCCTTCGGCCCCTGATCTTGTGACGCGTACAGAGCTGCCATTGCGACTGGCAGCCTGTAGAGGGAGATTTGAGGGTCTGGTTGTTGGCTGACAATTAGAAGTACACACCATTTCCGTCCAGGGACTGCCTTGAGAGACCTTTTGTTGTGGCCGAAACGAGTTGGCCTTCTGAGAAGAATCAAATTCACAACCATGACCTTGTCTCCAGCTATCTGTGTTGTCCCTTCCTGTATGTCGCGGTAATGACATGTCACGACTGTTCCCTGTTTCAGGGCTGTTTTTCCTCCGCTGGAAGAAAGGAGCCACCTTAGGCCCATGGGAAACTACTGATGCATAAAGCTCGCTTGTCTGGAACTCCAGACTATCTGTATCCAGGGAACGGCTACGTCGGTTAAGTGCTAGTGGAGCAGGTACAGGAGGGCCTGGCCGGCCCAGGCTGAGGTGACGCGGAAGGCTTGCGATGCCCCAAGCATTGCTGAACAGCATGCTTTGCTCAAAAGCATCAAAGGTCCTCTGATCACACTCGGCAAACGCATCCTGCTGCAAGTAGCAGCCATCATCCTCAAACGGCTCATATGGGGAAGAGAGCTCCTCCTCTTCCTCCACGAGCTCTGTCTGCTGTTCACGTTCACCTTCATTCTCCATGTCAACCACATCAAATGTGACAATGGCAGGAAGAGCACTTAGGCTTGGCCCAAAAGGCGAACTAGTCTCTGAACCATCCAGACTCTCGGTGGAGTTGCAGTACAGTCTAGTGTTTTTGGTGAAGTCCACCAACGCTTGCGAGAAACAAACCATAAGATCCTCTTGAGATTGGCTGGAGCCTCTGGTTGGCAGTAAGGAGCCCCCATCTGATGCTTCACATCGTTCTTGTTCAGAATATAGTACTGAGTCTTGGAGAGGACTAGGTGACTTTGAGACATCTGGGCTGAACATTGAATCAGCAGTAGGTCCATATAAGCCTCCTTTGTGCTGGAACTGAGGCCCACAGTGAGACAAGGCTTCATTTATGACCAGGGATCCCTGTGGCAGTCGGGATCCATGTGGATGGAGCCCTTCCTCTGAGTTTTTGCAGTTACCCTCAAGTGAGTTTGTGTCAGAGTAGAAACATTCACCACAATACAGAACCTGGTCTTTGGATGGGCTTCTTAGATTTTGCAGTTCACAACACAGCAAGGCATGCTGGATCTTACTCAGACGCTCTTCCTCTGTCTCCATGGCACCAGTTTCCAAGGCAGCAGATGTCATGGCATAGAGCAGGTCTCCTTTTCCTTTGCTGGGCTGCAAACAAGCTCCCAGGAACCCATGAGTGTCTTTCGAAGAAGGAAGAGGTGGACTAAGCAATTGGTCATCGGGCTCAAAAAGTTCATAAAGGGCATCACCGCTATAGCTGTCCCGGGGAAGTCTTTCTTGTTGCTGGCGTTCTCTAGTCTCCTCGTCAGCTACTGGTGAGGTGGAATCATAATAACCCTCATCACTGTTCGGTACCGATTCCTGTCGGTCACTCTGTGGGGTTAAAATATCAGTAGGTGTAAGGGCCATTTCTGTACCTCCCAATGGACTAGTGCTGGTATTGCCACTGGTGCTGGTGGTGGCAGTATGAGAGGAACCAACTGGCTGATCAGGAGTAATTGACAAACTGTCAGTCTGCTCTGATGGCAGGTAGCAGACCTCATTGCCCATATCGGACTCCCAAAGGCTTTGCAGGTAATCACTGTCCACCTCATCTGGGGTTGCCATCTCTTCTCCACCACCCTGATATGTAATCAGGCAGGAGGTACGTTTCCCCGCATTGCGACTTCCCCTCTCGCCCGAAACTGAACTCTCTGCAACGCTGACATCATCCTGGTCTGCAATTATGTCCCCACAACCAGTTAGAGAATCGAAGCTCTTCAGAGAAGACACATCTCCATATATCAAGTTTACATTGTCAGAGGAGACAGACATTGCCGGCAACTCTCCCTCAGGTAAATCGGCATTCAGTTCAGCTAGCCGAGCCATCTCTGAGTCCGCAGATAAAGGCTGCCGATACGTAGCCAGTTTGCCCTTCCTCTCTCTGTCTTGCTCCTTATCATCTTTTGATTCATTTATTCTATTTTTTTCATCAACCTTTTCCTTGCTCTTCTGTTTCTCAGGCACTAGCGTTTTGTCCTTCATACATTCATCAGTAGGAGGGGCAGGTGGCTTTGCAGAATCGCTGCCATTACCTACAGTAGGCACATCTGGCTCTGAGACTTCACCCAGGCGACTATCGCCGTCATTACTCTGACGACCAATATTCGACCGAGTACCAGGCACTGTTTCACCCGAGGACATTTCTAGTGTCTCGACCCTCTCCAGTTCAGCATTTTTGTTTTTTCTATGCCTCCGAATGCTGCTGAAAAGACCTCGGAGACCTCGTTTTTGTCGTGGCAGGGACTGTGACTTCCCAAGACTGTCCTGCATTTTTTGTTGGTCACTCGAGCCATTTGGGTTGTGGAACTCAAAATCCGCTGAAGTCACATCACCACTACCCCTTACACTTTCCTCCCAGCATCCTCTGCTCACGCCATCATATGTTTGGCTCTTGGTTACGCCTGTTTTGGATGACCCCCTTCCTTGGCCTTTTCCCCGTCCTCCAAAAAAACTTGGCAGCATACAGATGTTCTTCCGACCTCCAAAAAATCTGAAGGCAGTCTTCCTCAGCTTCCCTGTCGATTGCATTGGGGGCTGTTGAGGTTCATGGGATATGGAATCTGTTGACTGCCCAATAGCTGCACCAACCAGCTCACCTCCTGCAACAGTCTCCATGATAAGGAAATCGTTGCTAGAGTCGTGTATTCATGACAAGATCTCTTCCCCCAGGTGCAGGTGAAAGGTTGCATGTAAAGTTTCCTTCAACCTTTGCCATGTCACACCTACAACACAAACGAACACACTATTAGGTTCATCAGTTATATACTGACCACATAAAATCAAGAAAAAACGGCAACAAGCAGATGATTTCTGAAAGGAGACACTCCTTTAATAAACATACATGGGGAAAACAGGTAAGGAAGCTGAACACAGAGACCAAAATGTGTACAGCTTTGTGCATTTATGTTTACCTATCAAGGTTGTTTCCCACGTAAAGGAATAAAACCTCGAACACTACATTCACAGTGCACTCATTATTAAAAAAACTTTTTTTATAAAAGCATACAAAGATAATGTAAGATTTAAGACTCACTTCTGTTGTTACTTCTGTAAATATAAACAAAAAACAGCTTACCTTCCATTTATGTTTCAAATGAACATTTTACATCTTCTTTGTTTACATACTACATTAAACACATTAAAAAATATAAAAAATGTTTCCGTCACGCCAGCCATTTAATTGAAAACTTCTGCAAAAACCAGCCTTTTTTTTTTTATTAAAAACCGCAACATTATTCAGCCCTATTGTAATGTGGGACTTTTTTTTATCCTGTGTCTGAATTGAATAATGGTCCATGGCAGTACACCCACACTTATCAATTTAAGCGTTCGCTGATGAGATGTGACCTCATCTGATACAGCTTAATGAAGAACATGTTAACGCTAAGTGGATTGACAATGCACTGACAAACTGAAATTCACGTTAATGGAGGTGGATAGAACAACAAATGGCCCATACAGCAGTGACAGCAGAACAATGAGCTGACAGCTGTCACTAAGACAAAGACAGGACCTGTGGATTAACACCAAGAGAAATTCCCAGCTAAAGGCAATCTCCAACAATGTTCACAACAACTAGAAGAACAAAAACACATACAGTCAGTGGACAGATACAATTATTATCAGTCTAATCCTTATTAACCTCAATTTTATTTCCTTTCAATCCACCAGTGAAGCCATGCGTATCTTCTGAGGGTTTATAAGGATGTTGATGATGGCAAAATAGTGGCGAATCTCAACTACAACAGATTTCTTTGGGGAATATTTTGCCTCACTCCACCCTGCAGTTATACACAATAAATGGTGCAAAAAATTTAAAAATAAAATGTGCACCTATAGTATAGTGTCATCCCTGAAACTCATTCTTCATCTAATTTCCTGATTTCACGCCATCTTTCCCTAGAGGCATTTCACATGAATCCATTCTCAACAACATTGCTTACATATTGAACATTCAATTATGCTAATATTATTGTTTCCCCTTAACACTTGCATATTGTATAACAATGGTGCATCATGCCCAGTAGAACAGTATTCAACTACAGTGTTAAACTAGAATGCAATTTTTTAAATAAGTCAAATAAATTTTAACCTCAGTCACAAAATCTGATTCGCTGCACCATTAGTATTTCAAGCCTGAATCCATACTCATATTCCATGCATATTCTGGTTTTAGTTCATCACTCAACAAGCAAGGGGAGAGGCCACTTCTTCTCAAACAAAGCATGGTGGAGATCAATTCATTTCACTTATTGCTCAAATGGGCAATATCAAACAACCAAAGGCTGATAGGCAGCATTGTGGGGGGTCTTTTAAACATCTCAGACAGAAAAGGCAGTTTGATAATGAGGCCAAAAGATTAAGTTCATCCCCCAAGGGTGAATAAATACCAGCTTTAATCCTCATTTCACAGCATCTTATACACAAAAAGATAACTTTAGACAAAGCCAAATAAGAGAATGGATTATGTACGAGGCAGACTTTATCTTAATTTAATGAGGAATGTGCATTACTCTGAATCTGACATGCTGCTGGTGGGGGTATTGTCTGGGTACCTTCAGGGACAGAGGCAACAGATTGCACAAAAAGATGTCATGCTTTACTCTCATTAAAGTAGCCGGATTTATTACTAAAACATTAATGCATGCAACTACGCTTATGGTTTTAATTCAAATAGGGTTTGTAGTAAAAGCGGCCGTGATAATAAGTAGTAAGGCCCTTCTACACCTGAATTTAGAGGACGGGGATTAAGTGCAATCTTTCAGTTCCACCTTAAAATGTGCAGCTCCAATGTATAACGGAAGGTTTTTTAAGGTGGACCAGAAAATTATAATAAGAAAGACTCTTGCCACTTCTCTTGCTTTTTAAATAAAAATGCAGCATCTAGATGTACCAGTATGCTCCTTATTTACCAAAGAGGCATTCGAGACATAGGCGCATTCAGAATGTGTACTCTCGACAGAGCCTGCCTGCTGGAAAAACGACATAAACAAGATCTGAATTGCTAGCAGGCTAACGGCTAACGACGGCTGTTAAAATGGTTTAAATCGTGTTTTCGATCTTCTGGCTGAACAAAACGCTAATGTAACCACTGAAATTATTAAAGGTAAACTGAATCTGAAGCAAAAGAGACTCACTTTATGCTCCCATATCTCTCTTGTGTATACTGTTAGCATCAATCTGTGCAGTCTCCACCGTCTGGAGCCACTTTGTTCAGGCGGACTGACCGACGTGTATCATGGGAAATGTAGTTGTAACACCTGCATGGACCAAAGGTCTAGAATATATTTTTAATTAAAATAAAATCCAGAGTCTTTCCCGAGCGTCATCATAATGTTGCATGTATGCTTCAGTTCTTATAGGAATCCTATCAAATAAGTGGTGGGTTTGGTGTGAAAGCACTGAAACTCATATTCAGAATTGTTCACAGTGATGGGGAATGGATCCAGTTGTGTCCTTTTGAAATCTCTCTCGCAGAAATGTATTCCCTTAAATGCTTTTAAGTCAAGTCAAATATGTTAAAATAGAATATAACTATAGAAGAAATAAAAGAATAAATAGAAAATCAATAAATAGTTGGTGCAGATTCGATATTGATGGGCAGTTCATTGGACACTATCAGGGCGTCTGGTGGCCTTGTGGTTTGGGCTGTAAATCCCAAGGCTGCTAGTGGCACATTTGAGGCACCCCCACACACTGGTACCCGAGCGCTGTATTCCTGGTGGCCCACTGCTTCACTTGGTGAATGGGTTAATTACAGATAAAGAATTTCACATTGTGTGCTGTGGTGTGTTTTTGTATGAGAAAATTGTCACTTTACACTATAAACCCTTACACTAGTGGATAAACACCATTTCACTATGTTTACTTTCAGCTCCTGCAGATCTAAGAGACACACCATTATTATATACTTCAAAAATATTGGAGATATATTTAGGGCCCAAACCATTGAGTGACTTGTACACAATAAGTAATGCTTTGAAATAAATTCAGTACCAATCTGGGAGTCAGAGGACATGAACAGCCTGATGCTTGAGAGATTTTTGGGAACATTTGGCCCTAAAACTAAACCAGTGCATGGTGGATACATGCAGTGTATCGTGAGGCAATATAGTTCTACAAATAATCTAGAATTGATTTTGCAACATTTTTTAAACATTCCATATAAACACTCAACCAAACTTCACCCATGGGTTTGGAAAGGAAATAAAATATTTATATTTAAGTTGGAGATGTCTGGTTCCATTCACCACCACTGTAAATAAATCCACCACTAAAGGCTTTCACACTGAACCTACTCTGAGTCACTCAGTTTGCAAGCAGTGAATCATGGCTGGATTTGTTTTTCACTTCTTGTAATTAGCAAGTAACCACTGCTTTCTTGCTCCATATTTTGTTGATAATGGATTCATATTAGGCCCTGTTATCTTTAAACGGTCTTCAGTAATTTGTAGTTGCAGTAATATTATCAGTATAACTATTGAAATATCATTCCATATGGGTCCTGGGGAATAAGAACTACTGAGCCAGAAAAATTACAGGGTCATATTGGATGATTGCTATTTTTATTAAGCCTTACAGTATTGTAGCTTATTTCATGCAACCTTTTATAGATATTTAGACAATGAAGAGATGCATTTCCACTCCATAAAACCCCCCAAACACACATTTTTTATTTTTAAGACTTTATTTTTAAGACTGTACAGTAAAATATTCAAGTGCATCAAACATGGAACACCAGGTCGGCATTTGAAGTAATACTCCCTCATGACAAACATAACTGAATAGCCAAGATATGTAAAATAAAATCATGCTAGCAAAGCTAAAACAGGACTGGGCACAAACGCAACCATTTTGAACGATGGTTTTAGATAACAGTAAGTCAAACAGGGTTGGAAACCACATAAGTGAGTCTGTTAGAGATTACATATGCACAGGCGATGATTTAGGCCTGCATGTAGCACCGGGCTGGTGGGGTATATCTTTTCATTGCTTATTAGATATGTTAACCTCAGTGCCTCCAGTGCTAAAACTAAAAGTGCTGGGTCTTCAAATTGCCATATGTTTGCAAGGCATCCAGTCTTTCACCTCACAATCTAAAAGTTTAATATTTCCTAGACTTCAGAGTTCAGATCATTTTCTCTTTTTAAGTTTGGCACCCTCCCCCTACACCAAATGGAGTACACCCGCCAAGACATGCCTGGTGCCAAATTACATGATTTGTTCATTTTCTAATGGAGGTGGGGGTTTCACGCGTACCTGGTTTAGTCCAGACCAAGACAGCAGTTATGAAACGTGCCTCCAGACATTAGGACCACAATTTTATTTGCAGTGGGGAAAATGCTCTGTTGGATGGTTCAGACTTCTGGACCAATAACATAAAATTGAGGCAAACTACTGCCATCCATTAAACCAACGTTTTAAAAAATTAATTGTCCTGGGGAACAGTCATGTCAGGCTTTGGGGCGGCACGGCCCTGCATAAATGACATCACAACCCCTAACCCCCCCTGCTGCTGTTGTTATAAGAAGAAGAAGAAACTGAAGAACTTGCCAAATGGGGTTGAACCTGTAGATTGACTTTGAACCTAAATTAAATTACAGGTCTAATTACACACAACAATTATTTGGCACCAAAAATTTTAATCAACATTTAAATGTGATGGGTGTGCCTCCATTCTCGCCACTAACTGGTCAAAACAAGGAAGACACACTGACACAGCGGAGCGAGTTTTCTGTGTTCAGCCTGTTTCTGTCTGTTTTCATGGCTGTCAGGTAAGAAAACACGGTCTCGCACAGATCCATGGTCTGTCCGATTTGATGGAAGCTTCCGAGAGAAAGAATCCCGACTCGCTTGCTTTAAACACGCCGTAATTTTTCGATAGCTCTCGTAACACGTGTGTGTTCGTGAAAAGTTTGGACTAAATGAAACAAAAGGCGGCGCGCTGAACATTGCAGAATGCTAAAACATGGTACGGGCCTTAAAGTCGAGGGGGCAGGCGGGGAACTTCTCATGGACCTTCACCGGTCCGCAGCCCATAGTTTGAGAAACGCAGCATTAAACAACAGAAGGAGGAGAACCAGAAGTTGAGTATGGGGAGATGAAGCCCACATAGGTGGCGACAATAGGACATAGGTCTGTCCTCCAAAATCCTTTAGTGCAAAAGTGCAGCATGAAAACAATACTAACCAGAACAAATGTAAACAATGTAACAAAAACATGAATCCTGGTTCAGACCTTCAGGTGTGAAAAGGCCAGTGTAAAAAAACAACACACCCTCTACTGAGAACACACTTATGTAATTTCCATACATGAACCATGTCGACCGGCAAATGAACGGCACATTCTGACACAGTTTGACATACATTATCGTGTAAACGCGACTAAAATGTCTTCTAAGGCTATGCACAGGCAAATTAATATTGACTAATGCCACCGGGTTTGCTTGCCCCACCTGCTCAGCTCGCTAAGAGAACCCGCTTCATTCAGAAATGCGGCACAGAACAGAATAAGGATGAGCTATGATCTCCCATTCACACCAAGTCTTCGCTGCAGTCTGTCTTCTTGAGAAGATAAGCTCCAACCTAAATCAAGCAGGTGGAAGAAAATCTCATTAATTCTGATCAGGACTAGTAATGTCTGCAACAAATACTTAAAGGGAATATTTCCAAAATTCTTGCATAATTCAGAAATTCAGTCAGAACAGTTCACAGTGGTGGTGAATGGAACCAGACATCTGCCTCAAAAAGCTCCTTCACAGAAAGTTAATATAGGAGATGGATATGAACGCGCTGCCTGAGACTTTGGGTCGTCACACTTTGTTTTACATTAAAAAAAAAATAATCACTCCCCTTTAATGATCATTCCAGTCACACTTCAGGGTGTAAACCGATACACACAAATCTTTTTAAGCACAATATTCCGGTCACTTTGATATACAGTTTTCTCTATATATAGCTCTCGCTAGTCTATATATATATGTATATATATGAGTGTGTGTGTGTGTGTGTGCGTGTGTGAGAGTGTGTGGCAGGTTCTGAAGGCACAGCCGAGTGTGTGAGGTGGTCAGTACGAGATGCTGCAGCCTGTAGATTTGTGCTTCAGGAAGTTTAAAAGTCTTGGAGGCACGTCCAGAGAGTCAATGTCCTGAATCCTGTTCACCTGCTTCAGCTGTCGACGGATAACCAACCTGCACTGAGACACCAATGACCGGGGACAGCCTGGGGGGGCAGGGGAGTGACAAGACAAAGAGAGACAGACGGGAAGACAGAGATTCAAGATTAAAGTTTCTGTGTCACATACAACATGTATAAAGGGAGAAAAAAAGACACAGATAGTAAGAGGGAGCAGGTGTAGATAACTGATGTTTTTTTTAATGATGTACTGTAATTATTATTAGCATAATACTGGAACACAGAAAAGCAGAATTCACCCCCCAGGCTCTCTCTGATTCTCCTCTTACATTCTCTCTCATTTACGTCTGTCTCACCATCTACTTGCATTATTTCCAATAATGCTTCCAATGAAGTCACTCATGCTCTTCTTTCACACACTCTCTCTCAGCACAGTTAATCTCTCTCTCTCTCTCTCTCTCTCTCTCTCTCTTTACCTCTTTCACTCAGCAGCAGTTCCAGGGCTTCATTCTGTTTGGTGCTCTTCTCTATGATCAGTGTGGGCAGGTAGACGTTGGCTCCGAACTCGATCAGAAGTCTGATGAAGTCCACGCTGCAGCCGTGTCTCAGGCACATCTCCAGCACCGTTTTTCTCGGTGGCGTCACCCCACCGGACGCTCTGTCCTCGGGCCAGTTGTAGTTGGGGTCGGCCCCGTACAGCAGGAGGATCCTGAAGCAGTCCAGGTGACCATACACTGCCGCCAGGTAGAGTGGGCCGCTGCAGACCGCCACGCCAGATGTCCACAGCATGACTTTTGACCTGGCGTCCACCTCGGCGCCATGCTGGAGGAGGTGGTGGAGGATTTCTGCGTCTCCCTCGCGAGCGGCTGTCAGTACAGGGGAGCCGCTGTTGCGGATGTTTCCGTTTGGGTTGGCGCCCGCACGGAGCAGAGCTAAAACACAACCCAGGTAACGTCCACACACGGCTGAGAACAGCGGAGTCTGAGCCTTCACATCCACACTATCCACCTCTGCACCGTGGGCCAGCAGCAGCTGCAGACACCGCAGGTGACCTAAACACACACACACACACACACACACACACACACACACACACACACACA
>JBBKCR010155585.1:0-17318 GCA_037577295.1 Ladigesia roloffi
GGGTGTGTGTGTGTGTGTATGTGTGTGTGTATGTGTATGTGTATGTGTATGTGTGTGTGTGTGTGTGTGTTGCAGGTGTACAGTATCCTTAGGCATGTGGCTGAGGTTCTCGAGTATACCAAAGACGAGCAGCTGGAGAGTCTGTATCAGCGCACAGCCTGGGTCTTCGATGAGAAGTACAAGCGACCCGGATATGGAGCTTATGATGTATTCAAGCAAGCTGTGGCGTACGTCTTTCTTTTCATAATTAAATTATTTCAATGTAAACTTTATTTACTGTTAAAATTGGAGTCATAGCTCCTTCAGAACTGCTTTTCTCTCTAGTATTTTTTAACTTTGTCTATGATTTGCTTACAGGGACCCATCTATTTTGGATAGCTTAGATTTGACAGAGGAGGAAAGAGCCGTTTTAATTGACAACATCAACAGAAGACTCACTCCTCAAGCAGTCAAAATCAGAGCAGGTGCTGTAATTTTCTTTAATATTTCAATAGTATGGAGATTTCTGTTGCAATTAAGAGTATTCTAATTCCCATCAGCCTTTTCATGTCTGGTCTCTGAATTCTGACTCTTCCGCGTCACTTTTTTCTTTTTTTTCATTCTTATTTCACACACTTCCCCCAGGGGTAGGTTTGCTGTTTATACTCAGTTGTTATGAATAAGAATGTCATAAATGCAGAGGAATTTTAGGCTCACACTCAGACTGCATCTGATACCATAACAACAATCCTCTTAATAAAAGTTTTTTCACAAAAACAGTTTAGTTCACTGTTGTCTGCAGGTGTGACATCATGGCAAACGCACCTTGACAGCAGACATGATTAATGAACTCAAAAGGGTTATTTTTAAAGCTGTGTAACATTAATATTCCCTAAATATTTTTTCTTTCTCAGACATTGAGGTTGCTTGCTATGGGTATGAGGGCATTGATGCAGTAAAAGAAGCTTTGCGAGCAGGTTTGAACTGTTCAACAGAGGCAATGCCCATCAAAGTGAGTTTCTAACAGATACTACACTATTTCCTCATGATACAGTTGCTGTGGTTACATTCAATACGAGTCGTGTGTTATTATTAACTGTACTGTTCCCTACATTATGCTGCAGATCAACCTGATCGCCCCCCCTCGCTATGTAATGACCACCACCACACTGGAGCGCACAGAAGGCCTTTCTGTGCTCAACCAGGCAATGGCTGCAATTAAGGAGAGAATTGAAGAGAAGAGAGGAGTCTTTAATATCCAGATGGAGGTGAGAGCTGATGGTTAAGTGACATTTGCTCTGCAGAACTTGATTCAGATGTTTTCAGTTGCTGAATAATACAAGAAACCTGTAATTCTGTTAAGTGTAAATCTGTATATCTGGCAGCTAATGGTGCTGCTCGGGGGGCTGATTCCCCACCGGTGTTTTTAAAAGCACTGCTTTACAAAAGAAAATTTAAATCACACTAATTCGTACTGCATGGTATTTTTTGCACCAAATTATGGTCTTTACATCAATTTTATGTGTAACAAGCATTTTCTTCATATTAATGAGGTTCACAAAATACACAAACAGTAATACATTGTTGGGGTGCTGTAACTGAATTCTAACTGTGTGGTTTGTTTGTGTGCTTTGCTGCTGGTTTACTTGTGTAATTTCTCTTTTAGCTTGTACTGTCACAAAGCTCATTGTCTTGTTTATGCTAATGTCCTTTAGCCAAAGGTTGTGACGGACACAGATGAGACTGAGCTGGCCCGGCAGCTGGAAAGGTTGGAAAGGGAGAACGCGGAAGTGGATGGAGACGACGATGCTGAGGAGATGGAAGCAAAGGCTGAGGATTAGTCTGAGAAACCAAACTTGCCAGGATTTTTTCACAGAACTGAACTGTAACATCATATCAAAAAGACTGAGAAATAAGGCCTGATTGAAACTGATGGACGTGTCTCAGGGGAATAAGAAGGCAGAGTTCACGCTGCCTATAATAACAGCAGGTAATGGCTTTGGACAGACTAGTGACCTTTGTGCTCAGAAAAAAAAAATCATACCCAAAGCACTTCTTTTTTTCCATTTTCATTACAGACAGAGAGGGTGTTCATGGACTTGCAGATTTCACATGCATACAAACCATGAATACTGTTTTAAAACAAATTGTATTGGAGAGACAGCACCCAATTTTCATGACTGTATGTAGTGTAAGTGGCCTTTCTATTCCAGCTTGATGAAAGTGAGCTTTCCTTCCTCAGCAGCTTCTCTCCGAGTTCTGCTGGAGATTTTGAGTTGAGTTTGGGTCTCTATGGCCTTATTTGGGTTCAAGTGAAATTCCTTTTTTTTTTCTTTCCGACTTAACTCCAAATTGGCAAAACTAGTTAGATACTTCTTACTGTGGCTTTTACCACATTTAGATACCAGGACAATTTTAACAATTTATCACATGCCAGTACTGTGGCTTCAGACCAGGTACAGAAAAAAAACATGTACCCAATGTTCGGTTGTCTAACTCACTCATAATGGGAAAATGCGTTTGAAATAAACATACTTGAGTGAAGTTTTTGTTGGTTGAGTTACTGAGTCTCATGCTTCAATGGTAGGTCTTGTCAAGGGAATTCGCCACTTGAAGCCAGGGAGAATTTTCCTCAGGTGTCAGAGATTCACGGAAATGAACAAAAGAGTCAATTTTTGCTCAAAGATTTATTTGGATCATCTGCAGATGGAGACCAGGAGAAAGAACATAGAGACAGCAGTCAAGCTGCCTCCCTGACCAGACCTGTTCCGTCTGTCTCATACAGAACACCAGATCTTACACACCCTGTCCTGGTAATCTCAGAAACCGCCCCACCAGAAGGTGTCCGAAGCCCATTGGACCAAACCTAAAAAGTTATTGTCACTCATGCAGACTGAGCAGGACGTCACACTTCTCGTACGACCCAGTCTCCATAGTAACCTAAGATCTCCTGTTTACCAAGAGACGGCCTTCAGAGAATACACAAGACAGAGATGAACATTTGGACATTTTGACTCCAAGACATTATCATAAAACTACCCACAGGTCAACACGACCCTTAGAAAGAATGTAGCTCAGAAACTAAGGATGAATCAATAAACAGAATAAAACTGAATCATTCAAAAGAATAAATGCTGATTTTTCCATGATAGTATTTTCATCCTTAAAAATAATTATTGGTTCTCAGATTCTGCATCACTACAGACCTTTTCTCTTTTTCAGCTAAAAAAAGGTTTTAAGACCTCTGGAATTTGTAACGGGTATGTTGCACATGTAAAAGAAAATGTGGGAGCAAAAACATTGTAATTACATTAAAATGCTTAAATATAATTCAAGCAAAGTTTAAATATTCCAAAAAGATCCTTAAGCTGATGACTTCGTTTGGTTTCCACTACTCCAGAGTTCAAGGGGGGCAAGCTTTAGATCATTCCAGCCATTGCTGGATATTGTGATTTTAGTGCACAGGTGCTTAGCCATCATGACTTATTGCACGAGCCTCTCAGCAGTTTTGTGCACCAGGGGCAGGAGATATTTACTAAGTCCTTTCTGAGACAGACACGTGTGCACTAAGCCAAAAGTTATGGTGCTAATCGTTAACACTATTTGTGCTGAAACAAATGGAAGCATTTTACTTCAAAGTGTCGGCCTTTACTGCCGAAGTAGCATGTGTTTCTGTAAATGCCCCACCAATAAAAGAAAAGTAACATTAATGTATTCCTGGACTGAGCGATTTTGTTGGTTATTTCAACTTTGTTGTGGTGAAATGTCAATTGCCAAAATCAAAAACTTTTTTGACGAATGCATTGTGCAGGCACAGGGACTATAGAGAGTTTAAAGAGTTGAGCTATGCCCAAGTGTAGCGTAGTGGATTATCCCATTTGTGGATGCACACGAAAGAGCTGGTGAACTACGCCCTTTGATCTGAGAGCACTCGTGATGAGGGAGGGGTCCAGGATATGGCTGCTGGGAACCCAGGACCGTTCCTCTGGACCATAGCCCTTCCTGTCTTCAAGGTACTGGATGCCACTGCCGCAGCGTCGCGAGTCCAGGATCTACAGAATCGTGTAGACAGGACCACCATCGCGGATGTGAGGCAGAGGGGGAGCCAGAGCCTGGGGAGAGAGAAGAAAGGAAAACGGGTTTAAAATTGGGCAGGCAACTGGAGCCGGAAGGTGACAGGGTTGACGCGCTATTTTGTAGGGTCCGATTAATTATGGGGCCCGTTTCTTGGAGGTGGTGTGGAGTCAGATGTGTTTGGTGGTACATGCATCCCTGAGGGTGTCGGCAGTGATACTGCAGTGTGTAGGAATGCGGAATGGAGTCCTAGGCTAGGATCCACATCCACCAGCACTGGTGGACCAACTGTTCGCAAGCTCAGGAGTGCTGACGCTCGGTCACAAAGCGTCACAAAGCACTCTAACTGTTGGTTGATCTGCTCTGTCTGACCATTTGTCTGCATTTGGTATCTGGATTACATGCTGCCAGTGACATTGACCAGACGGCAGAAACCCTTCCAGAACCTGGCCGTGCACTGTCCAAGATGATGTCCTTGGGGAACACATGCAAACTGACAGCATGCTTGATGACCAGTTCAGTGGTAGTTTTGGACATGGGGAGTCCAGCGAGAGCCACTAGGTGCAGTCTTGGAAAAGTGATACACAGTGGTGAGGATGGTGGTTTTTCTCATCGATTTGGGGTGGCCGTTGATGAAGTCGAGGCCAATGTGAGACCAAGTTCAGCTTGGAACCAGGAGAGGTTGATGCAGAGTTGGGAGTTTTGCCGCGTGTGTGCAGTTGTCACATGATCAAACATAGTCGAGGGTTTCTTTTCTTTTGATGTTCCAAGAAGAGTGATGGTGTGCCAGCGCGGAGGAATGAGCCCACTGGAAGACATCTGAGGACCGCTGATCTAGACCACCTGCTGGTTGATGGTCTCCCAGACATGAATGAGATCCGCTGGGTTCACTTCTGTCACACGAGCTGACTTGAATGATTGATGATTGGAAACTATGCCCAAGTGATGACCCATGATATCACGCGATCTGATGCGTGTGACATTTTAATTATCATCTTGTTTTGGATTGTGAGCTCAGGTAAAGAGGGGGGCAAAAACGAATACTAGTGTCATTCAGATATAATGCAACATTGAAAACCTACATTTTTTGTAACTCAAGATTCTTTGTTAGCTATATTGTGCAATGTACCCTGATCTGCCCATTTTTGGATTGTGCAGACTTTATAAACTCTAAGTAGATTTTAAATATGAAATTTTCTAAAACACAATAACAAGTAAAGGAATGAGTGCAAGTAGATATAAGTATAAATGTAAGTACAATTAGAAATTTTAAACACAAATCAGACATTTTCTAAACTGGGATTATTTATAAAGGTGGTTATTTATAAATGGGGATTATTTATAAATGGGGGTTATTTATAAATGGGGGTTATTTATAAATGGAGGCATAAATGAATGAGGCCTGCAAATATAAGTAATACCATCAAGCCATTGAGAATGCTAATGGTGTTCTAAAGTTCTTGCCCCGCAAGCAGAATAAAAAATAACAGTAATTTCTAAATATTTAACACAGAGGTGAACTAGTTAGTAACCATCCTCTGCTACGTAACATCTTTATGGGCAGCTGCGATCAGGAAGACGTGGGTTTGATTTCCAAGACTGCTAGTGGACCATCTGAGGTACCCTGAGCAAGGTACCGTCCCCACACTTATTTACATGTAAATACAACATACAAACTTACTGCCATAATACAATAACAGAGGCACAAAAGGAAGAGGAGATGAGTTTACAGCTGGGTTTTAGAAAAGGACAGTGAGTAACTCTATAATAATGGTAATAGTGTATAAAGTATTAAGATATGACACATTATGTGCTTCATTGTTTGTAATCACACATCATGCCAATGAAAATAAAATCATAAAGGACTGGTTTATTGAACAATGTTTGTTTTTTTAATGAGGGTTTACATTCAGGAACTGTGAAATTTACAAAGTGCACATGTACAGTAGGTGTAAATTATAAAATGATCAACATAGCAAAAGGTAGATATAATTAATTACTAGCGATTAAAATTCAACTCTTTCACACCTTGGAGGGGGTAAATGCATTGGCTCTGTGTTCATTTTCTCCAGTTTATGATGCAATTAACTGTGGTTATAAGTGCTTAAACCATGAGCCTATTCTGTTCCAAATGCAAACAAGTTTCTGAATGTAACCACTGTAGATATCCATGTTCATGATCTTGGGGCATGTACAAAAGATTACCGCATAATACTGGTAGTTTTTGGATTATCTAAAAAAACAAACAAAAAAAACATTGGAACAATATTTTCCCACTAAGCCAGTTTCAGTGTGCTTGCTATGAATCCCTTAAAATATTTTATTAAAAAACAGCAAATATATTCCTGTATGCTAGTAGACTAGCTGGTTTGTCTCTTTCTTTTACGTCATTTTTATATTTTCATCATTAGTTCCCCTCGCTAAATGTTTATTGTGTTACCAAACCAAACTTTCTTACCTAATGTTCCAATGTAGTCCTGTGACGGTGGGTGGCCACTAGGGGTCGCCCTTGTTTTAGTCTGTATGGGAATTAGGTTTTGGGCTTTTATTTTGAATGGTACAGCAACTATTCTCTTGACTTTTTAGCAAACCCTGTCGTAAAAGGGCCAGTGACAATACTTTACGCTCTATGGAGCTGTCCTACAGCGAAGAACTTCATCCTCACCAAGATTCTGTGGGGTCATCACACAATTCAGAGTGCCACACTGTTTGTCACAGCAAATAAGCAGATTTTCAGGTGATATGCAAAGAAAAAGAGAGAAAAAAGGCAAACATTCCGGTCACATCTCCCCCTTGTTTCTCAATTAAGTCTGGCTCGGAAGCAAACATCCATGCTTGATCATTTCATAATTTTGTTGGGCAAAAACCAAAAACTGGTAGGAGGACCAGATACAGAACATAAATAAATCCAAAACAGAACTCGAACCCGCGTGCCACAAAGAAACTAAGAGACAAACTCATTCAAAATAAAAGCCTCCATGTTCACAATATTGGAGAAATTCTCCCCCGTTCTGTGTCATCAAGAGAGGATGACAGTCCCAAATGTATTTTCATGTTGTATAAAATTCACAGTGATGTGCTTGCCACATTGTTCAGATATATTTGACTCCACTGAGGAGTTTTCTTTAAAAAATAAAAAAAAAACGGGTCAAGGGCTGGGCACACTGAAACAACCTCAGTCCACCCAAACAATGGGAGTTAAAGAACCACAACCATATAAAGTGGGGTTTGATCTGCTCTGTGCTCTGGGGTACAGTCATGCCAGAATAGATTATAGCACCCATCACACAGATGTGTGTAGGTAAAAAGAAAAAGGTAAATTGGGAAATATGTGGAGAAAGGGGTCTTTAGCGTCATTTACATACATAAACAAAACACGTTCAAGGAATTGCATAACAATCATAACACCAGAAGACCAGTCACTCCATAATAGTCAAAGCACTACTGGACTGGCTGGTAAAAGGAATGCGATGACATTCCATCACTCAACAGGACCTTTTTTCTGTCTTTGAGACTGTTTGAGAGCATGTGAATAGAGAAACATGCATTATGTAAAGTACAACATATATTACTCCGGTATTAATATATGTCCCAAATCAGCCATTAAACAGAGAAATCATCCAATAAGTGGAAGACCCTACATATATTTTTACACACTATTTACACATTACATCTAATTACATAAAAAATGTTTACTTAACTTCTTATGTTGACCATTCTTCAGAGTCTAAGGAGGGGTGATAAAATGTAGCATTTATGACACTCAGGTCTACAGCAACATGGATCCCTTCATGTATGAAGGTAAACTGTCACCAAGGAAGGAATGTGGAATCAATGAAAACCGAATTTCTCCCAGTGATATTTTATTTATTTATTTCAGTAATATGTTTTCTAGTTATTTTTTATAGTTATATAAATAATATGTGCTGGGTTGTTTATGTTTAGAAATGGCTTAACAAGGCAATCAGACGTACCTGAACGGAATGAGCCATTTTAAAGATAAACAACCAGCAAGAGGATGAAGGTGTGTGGCAGAAGAGGCCTGGACGTCACCTCATTTCTAAATTAAAAAATATAAAATTTACTAAATTTGTAACCCTGCCTATGATAATCCAGCTAAAGTCCATTTTTTGCAAAACTTTTTGTTGTTTTATACGTATAATTCTAAATAATTAAAAGAAAATATTCTGGAAAATTTACTTTGATATCTTTAACACTGGCCAAATAAGGCCATTTCAAAAAATTTGGCAAATTATGGGCTCTGAAAAACAGGTTATTGAGAAATTTCAATTCTCATGTACCGAATTAAAGCTTACATTCTCCCATTTTAAGGGATCTATGATACATTTATGGAAAAATTCTAATACTTTCGGAAAATAGGTCTATTATTATAATATGCATGGCGAAAAAGCATAACAATTACACTGAAATGAATTGGGTTATGGCACCGCAAACCTGATAATTGAAACAATACTCCAACACAAATTGCGTCACTTTCTGTAACTTTATTAGTAAAATCTGTAGATCGGCTACATTTCATGAGCCTCCTGGGCATTTGTGTAACAGTTGGACTCTGGATAATATAAAGCAAATAAACACACTCAGGACTGACCTCACAATCTAAAATCTGCTAGATGTTATTGGTTATATTCAGACATGTAAAACAGGTATATCACAAGCAGATCACACACAGTACATCAGTTTTAAAAATTATACATATTAAACTATGTGATCCTCACTGGAGTATATACATTTTGCTTTTCATGACAAGGACTGATGCTAATTTAAGAAAGCACGTTGGTGAAAGCTAAAAAATACTGTACTATATATTAATTTTATAACATTTTGGGAGCGTAAACAGGAGGTGGCCACAAAGACGCTGAGTGCCCACTGGTTTTAACAGATGGTAGCTATGTAGTTTCTGGGGTGTGGCAGGCCCATTTCAAAATTTCTTCAGGCCACAGATATGAGATGCATTACTCAACATCAGATCTCATCAAGAAGAAGCTGGACAATAAGTTCCAGACGACTGCTGCATATGAGCAAGCACATTTTGCATTTTCTATGCAGAAATGCGGTTTAGTTTCAAAATGACATAAAACAGTCATGTACACCCTTAATGTATGCAGCATGGACATAGCCATGCATTGTGAACATGAATGTAGGCTTTGAATATTTTGACGTGAATGTAGGTTATACATTCAGTCCACTTTCTTGCATTGATTTTGTCCCAACAATTTATACGACATTCACAGTACTTTATTGCATTTGCATCTAAAATTGTTTATTGATAACATATTCTACAGTAGCAGTATGTAAATGCCACCACATGTGGTCCTTGAATTCAAAGGAATTCAAAGCCTCCTGCGTAGTGTAAGAGATGTTGTCCAACAGGGATGGCAGCTTAGCCACCATTCTGCTGTCATTCACAACCTACACAGAGCACCATAGAACAGAGCTGGCCCTCCAGATCAGCCTGTTCAGCTTCTTTCTGTGGGTGGCTCAGTAAATGATGGCTGATGTTACTACTGGGTCATAAAAGGTCATCAGGAGCCCCCCCTGCACTCTAAAATTCCTGAGTCTCTGCAGTAAGCAAAGAGTGCCGTTTTTGGTAGCTAGCCTTCATGTTATGTCCAATCCAGTTTTTTGTTCAGATGAATATTTGTACATATCAGGGCGCTTTCCCACACAAAATCTACTAAATCTTGTCAAGTGGAAGCGGAAGACCAACTCCATATTAAAATCTATGTTTGGAATGCAATGTGATTAAATTATTTGTTGGTGTAATGGTCAGGCACAACAATATTTATTTTTTATATAGTGTGTGTGTGTGTCTGTATGTGATTCTGACTAGATAACTAGGTGAGATTAAGAGTTTTCCGTGTTTGTGAAACGTGCTAAAAATGCTGCAATAATCAATGTAAAAATTAATAATTAAACTGAGATGTGCTTTAGTGAATTCGCCGGGAGTCTCTGGTCTAAGTCTGGGATTGGCCTGGACCGGCTTGGGTCAAATGTTGGGATTGGCGTGTAAGCCTCATAGGCGGACTGAGTTCGGGTGTGAGTGAGTACTTCTACCCAATCATAGAGCAGGAGTCGCACAGAGGGCGGGGTTAATGTAAATATGGGCGGTGAAAACAAAAATGTGCGGTGCGGAACGGGGCCCGAGGAGTCGGCCATGTTGTTTGTCTGACAGCAGTGTAGGCAACAGGTTGTGCGCCGAAAACCCTCTGAGTTTCTGACTGTAACAACCAGCAGTCTCGCTCGTCACAGCAGTACTGTAAAATACATTGAAAGTGGACATTTACGCCTCCACGGGATTACGCCCTAACAGTTATGGCCGCTTTTCTTTGGATCTGTAATGTGAGTAGCAAATGTGTCACACTCAAAAATATTTCAGCTATTTTTTAAATTGTGATTGCTACGTCTTCTTTTTTAACATATCTAAACGACAATTTCCCCCCTCGATATAGTCGGTGTGTTTATAACTATTATTTTAAAACTTGTAACCAATGGTGAAGTTGACTGCTCATTCGATTTTCCGTTCCACCTTAAACGGTGCCAGTGCTACAGACAGACTTTAACGGAAATATCGAAGACGATGAAGCTAAACTGACAAATAACCTCAACATCCGCGAGATAAAATCTAAATATCTAAATAAGCGAGGTCACTGACGTGAAGTTATACTTTAGAAGGTGGGGATCCGCAGTGTTTCGTCAAGGCATCTACTCAGATTCTTTTAAGGAACCTGCTAGGCAAGTTGCAAACTAGTCTTTCAGGCTTGCAGCTGCACAGTGGATTGGACAGATTAGAATTAGTTAGCGAGCAATTTCATGATATACGTGAGGAGTAAAACATCACATGGTAATGACAGGCTGCAAAAGCTCACACCCAGTAAACCTGCAAGTGGGAAGCTTTCCTCTGTTCTGAAGGTGCTTTCACTGTTTACCTAACAATTAGAAAATGCGTGTTGTCATATTGTTAAGGTTGTCATACATGTTTTGTATTCATGAAAAGAAGGATTCTGTTGCAAACCTTCCTTGAACCTGGTCTTAATTATTTCTATACTCCCCTAATATTTAAACCTCAGGCCAGAGATCACTGATGTATAAAGGGTATGATTTCGTATGTAGTAGTAGTAGTAAACCAAGCGGCCCTGGCATTGGTGCAGGTTAAAGATCACATTCCAGAAATTAACTTGAGATATACTTGAGACATATTCTTGAAGGTTATAAAGTAAAGCAGTTTTTTTGTTGGGTTTTCCTGGCTGGCTTGAACATCAATTCTAACATGTTTATACTTCTGGATGGTTTTTAAATTTTGGACAAAATGTAAACAAAAGTCTCTATTTTGGTTGTAAATAGTGATGTGTGTCCTGCAGTGGTGCCATCGCTCTCTTTAGTAAGATATTCCAGTTTAAAGACTTGATATATAACTGGCATGGTGGGAGGATCTAAATAAGCTTTAGGGTGAACACTTTTGGGCAGGCTAATTTTTTTAGCACTTTCATAGTCCAGTGGAGGCCACATAGCCAATATTAATGCTAGAATTAAGATATTCTGCCTTCATTAACTGGTGAGTACACTAGCAGTCAGAATTTCTGTATTTCTGTGGGGAAGTTTTATTGTATGATGTATTTGCATAAACTTTGCTGAGTGTTGTAATGAGGAACATTCCAGTAATGCATGCTTTTGTCATCAGTGTAGCACGACTGAATAGATCTCATTGCCTGGCAGTTTTATCAGAAGCGATGAACATTTTATGGCTGAGGATAGTGGTAAATTAATATTTGTGCAAAATCTTTAAGATAAGATGTGTTTTTTAGGTTTTAATTTGGTATTCCTGCAGATTTCCAGTGCTTTTTGAATAATGGTCTCAGAAACAGCTGAACCTCGTGGTATTTATTTTAGCCTTTTAGCTTGGTGTAGTGATGTGATAATCAGCGTTTTCCAGTTACGATCTGATTCAAACCAGATTCTAAAATATTATACATCTTTTTTTTACTTTAATGTTGGCATTATTTTAGTTGAAATGGTGTTGTTTGTCTTTTTAAATCACAGAATAAATAACCTACTAGCCACTTATTAGATGAGCAAACAACATGCACAACTACACTGTATTAAAAGGCATTCCAAAGGAATTTATGACACTTCTGAAAAGGTAGAAGCAACAGCTGTACAGTTTTGTAAATATCAAAAGGACAACAATCTTGGCAGAATCAAGTCTTATGTCCATTCTAGCAAAAATAACTGTGTAGTTACGAGATACAGACGTATAGAGAGGGAGAGAGGGAAGAAACAGCCAACACAACACAAAAAATCGCCTGGGAAAGAACCTCAAAGATTTATTGAGGGATAGTTAAAACTGTTCTCTGATATTCCTTTTGCTTTTGGTTTGTCTGCTGCCAATTTGTTGTGTTTTTGGAAAATGTCAGTAAGCGTCAGTCCGCTGCCTGCTGTGTTTTCTCTGTGTGTTCGCACTTTGTCGTGAAATCTCTGCAGGGGCTCGATTAAACTTTTAATATGACACAACCACACCTCCACCCCTCGGCATGCTGAACTGTTTGGCGTTTCCAAACTCTAGTATCTCCAAACAAGCGACATTTGTTTAAAAACCAGGCCTGCTCAGATTAAAGTTTCTGCAGGTTGATGATACTGGAATATAGAGATCGGGGCTGTTTTACCGATATTGGAATTACGGCTATACGAGACCTGATACCGATATCTTATTGGATCAGACACATTTCTAGCTTGGTGTTTTAACTCCTGTCCAGCTAAATGGGTCACACTGGGGTTTACGTTCATGTTCAGTTAACAGGATTCTTCCAACAAAAACAAAAAACTTCCAATTGATTGTATGTAGAGCAGCGCTAACCGCAGGTTAAACGTACAATATCAGAAACGGACGGATTTAAACACGGCATTTTATAATAGCAACATAATAATATCTATTTGAAAAGGCTTTATTGTCTTTTCCGAACTCTGCAATGAAATTCAGTTTATTAGAATAGCGATATAACATTATAGTATCATAATTAGGTCTAGGCAGGTTGATGTGTTATTATATTTAATGCTCACAGTTATTTTATAGTGTGTTAACACAGGGTTTTTAAAAATATAATCCTTATGTTTTTGCTTTTTTGTGTTTTTGTGCGCATGCGCACACGTGACTGACCGTTACACCGATAGGGACCAATAGGGACCTTAATAATTGACTTAACAGTGGAGTTGTCTCCCCATTGCAGCTGCTATAATGGTTCCACCCCCATGTTCCAGAACTATTTATCCAACATCAGTAGCTGCCCTGGTGGCAGGACAGGATCAGATGTTCCAGCCGTAGTGTGAAGTTTTCCCAGAAGGCTACAGCAGCAGAAAGAAAACAGATTCTCCATGAAATTCTTTATTGCAGAAGACATTTTAGTCTAAATTCTTATGATGGACAGTACACAAGTCAACCATTACACCGAAAGGGATTTTAATGAGACTGTTATGTAGTTTCGTGAGATTTTTGTCTTTGCAGTTGTTATAATGCTCTCTCCAGGGGTAACTTTCTGTAACAACCTAGATAAATCACGAATACCCTGAAGTGGCAAATATCTTTATTTATCTGTGATTGAACTACATCAATATTACGTTTACTAGAAATATTTGAACTGCCGCTGTGTTGAAAATGTCACTGCTGTTAAAAAGCACCTTAATTGTTTAAACCAAATGTTATTGCACTTTTGTTAATGTAGTAGTGCATTTAAAATAAAAATACACTACTTTTGAATTCTCCATCCATCCATCCATCTTCTACTCCTTAGTCCTGCCCTCAGGTTTTGGGGGTGTTTGGTCTGGAGCCTATAATATTATATTCCAGTATAAGATAATATAATGTAATCCGTGGGGTCCTCCCTCTCACTCCCAGACTTTATTTGGTTCTTCCAATCTCACATCAGACTTCCACACCCCAGGCAACGCTGCCGGGATGCATCACATCCTAGCAACATTATATGTAGAAATAAAATATATTATAAGACCCGAGCCAGAAAAATAATGACTAGCCTGAAAATTATGTAGCATTACATGCAAATAATACATTGGCTCATTCTGATTCTAAAATCTGATTTGCTGACTGGATTAAATGTTTTAATGTTATGGTTATATTTAACATTTTATGAAATCAATAGTCCACCTTATTACACTTGAAGAATTAAACAAAGAGGAGATGTTCTGACATGGATAAAATGCAGCTTGAATTGCTTTAGTATACAACAAAATGTCAATAACATCATTCAGAAACTCAGTTCTTAAATAGTGCTGTGAATTTCTCCTGGAGTCTAAAGTAAAACTCTATTTTAACTACTTGTAGGATTTACACTAGCAGTCAAAAGATTTGGTTTTTACCACTTATCCATTTGTTTCATAAACTGTAGATTTTTGTTCTTGTTACGCATTGGGAAAGTTGTTGAGTTAACAAATATAAAAGGAATAAAAATATTTTCTCACTCTTCTCAGTTATGATGCCTCAAACCCCAGTTAAGCCACGTCTGTAACAGGTTTAAGATCAAACTTTTTCCCACATGCGTTTAATGTTTTTTTTTTGTTTTTTTTTGGGTGTAAATATAAAAGTCATTAGTGTCAAAATGCATTATTTTGTAAAAGTTAATTTCCTTTTCTGGTAGTGTAGGGGTATATGCCACAGATTAGTTTACAATAATAGCTAGACTGGGGCTACTTCATCCAATGGAACGTTGAATGACTAAACTTAAAATAATGCTGTTCATTCCTCAGAAGAGATGACTGAGTCCTGGCTCAGTGTGTCCATGCAGGACTGTTCCATTGGAAACATCCAAGCTGAAGCTCCATTCCAAATCATTTGGAATGGATGATGTCCGTTAGGGCTGTAACCATATACGATACAAAACCGTGTGAGGAGGGAGATTCGCGACACAGACAAACCCCTTCCAACTCTTTCCCGTATACAGTTCCTGCCCAGAAACACGTTTTTCACCGTAATAGGGGGATTTTCTTTTCTTTAACCAATAGCTGACACTGGGCTTAAAAGTGTGTATAAGCTGCTGGGTTGTGATAAAACTGCGCTGGAGTCTCTGTGTGATTGTTTTTATTTAGTTTTGAGCAGGGGCGGAGCTACCGGCGATTCCTGATGCTGTTGGCTTTCAGACAGTTTCTATTCTTTTTCTTTACAGTGTTTAAAGTCGGACTGCTGTTAGCATTTCCCTGCATGTTGCACCGTGTACGGCACTGTATGTGATAAATAAAACCTGAATCAGAATTTGGCCGGAGCGCCGCTCCGCTGGTCTCCGTGACGACTCCGGTGGTTCGCCTCTTAGTTATTATATCAACTTTGAGTACAGTGTGTGTGGAACCCCTGAAATAGTGGCCACCCTATGTAAAAAATTCTAGCCCCGCCGCTGGTTTTGAGCGAGTTTTGTGGCTCCGGGCAGCTGGGCGGAGTTTCTTTTGTTTGAACGGAGCGGTGAACCAAGAGAGACGAGTCGACTCCTCCAACCCGACTTCTCGACTTTCAGTAGAAACGGAAAGGAAGCGGTATTTAAGCGAATATTGGTTTATAATTTTGTGGTAAAGATAGAGTCTCCAAACAAAATGGCGCCTCAGAACTTTTCCCCTCTTCCCCGTCAAATAAAACGCAAAACGAACCGAATCGTGAGTCAATAATTGTGAAATGAACCAAATCGTGGTTTCAGTGTATCGTTACAGCTGTACAACTGTTCTTGACCAGAAAGCCTTACAAGCATGTTCCCTAGTCTGAGGACTAGATAGCTCTGTAATTTGTGTCCTAATGGCACTCCTCAGTGTGTGTATTGTACCTTTTATGCCTTTATAGTTGAGAGGTGAGTGTGAGCATATTACTGGCTATCAGAACCCTTTGCCCAATAATAGCAAACACAGACTATATTCTCAGTTGTAACCGAGATTGATCATATCTGTCTGGGGAAAGGAAATGGAGCAAAGATAGCAATGTTTAATATGCTTAAAAGTGCTTAACATTTGTATTACTAATATTTTAAAAAGAACTGCCAACAAAAAGTGTGTGTGATAGAGATGAAAGAGCTATTTTGTCAGGTAAGCTCGGGTCTGTGTTCAGAATATTCTGCTCTTAGCTTCCTCTACCCACACAACCACAAGTGGGTGGGAGTCCAGCCACATTGTTCTGGACCCTTTCTGCGTCCTGTTTCATCGCTCCCTTCCTCTCTTCATTCTTCTGCGGTTGCTCAGCCACATACAGGGCGGAGCAGGAGGGTGGGACTTGTTTGTTGATGACATCACAGTCTAAATCTGATCTTGGCTCCGTCCCATTTCAGGGTTTGAATTCGGTGCTGTTTCGTGGTTTTGTTCTGGTTTTATCACATGTAAAAAATTCGATGCCTGTGATGTTCAGTGCTTCAGTGGTAGGAGTGTTTTATAACACCATGGAAGACAAAATTGAGGTGGTTTTCCTGATCAGTCAAGCTTTTAATGTGTGAAACTAGGACATTCACTGTGACCGTTCGGTTCGTCTGATTTAAGAGACAATGCAAATATCATGCAAACGCAGAAGGGAAAACAAATCTCGTTGCTTTGCATTGAAGAAAGCTTTAACGGCGCCTCTTTTTTCATCACGAGGTCACGAAGATGGGGAAGCTTTTACCTGTGGACCGTCGTGTTCTCAACATATGTCAATCATTTTTATTATTTGTATTCATATTTAGGGAGGTTGGGTGTGATATAAATCCGTAGAAATGTGTGTGTGTGTGTGTGTGTGTGTGTGTGTGTGTGTTTTAAGCACAGTGTATTTCTACATTTGGTTTTAAACAAATATAACATTTGTAGGTATAATTTTAAGCATTTAGTTCATGATGCCTAGTTAAATGAAACTGCTCCTTCCCAGGGAGGTGAAGGTTATAGGTTTTATTACATGATTGGACCTAAAAGACCATATTAACTGGGCTAAATAGTTTTGGCGTTATGACCCAAGATTGATTGAAGTGTATTGACTCCATATTCACTAGATCAATGGGGTACAAGAAAAGATGAATAGATGAAGTCGGATTGTTTGACCTTTCAGATAGTTTTTTTTTTTTGTTGTCATTTTACACTTATAAGCTATGAATAATAATAATACATTTAACAATGTGGTTTAAAATTGGCGCAAACTATTTACACTAAATGCGACAAAATACTGACAAAATGTGTGTGTGTGTGTGTGTGTGTGTGTGTGTGTGTGTGTGTGTGTGTGTGTGTGTGTGTGTGTGTGTGTG